>JAJPUD010012125.1:0-33877 GCA_023553655.1 Myrmecobius fasciatus
CCAGTCCTATTTTCCAGTTTTTGATATTTCTGTTGCACTGATCTCAATTTATTTCCCCATTCTTCTTCTAGCTCTCTTTCGAAATTCTTAATGCAATCTTCCAGGTAAGCCTTCTGAAAGGGAGACCAACTTAAGTCTGCCTTTGTGGCTTCATCTGGGATTGTTTTCATAATGTCAGGATCGGGGGACTTCTATTTTTTCTCTGTATAAGCTTTCTATGGTGAGAGCTCTCTTCTGCTTCTTGCTCATGATTTAAAGTTGGGATATTGGTCAAAAGCCGAGAAAACTGCAACAATTTATATTTGCCCTGGGGCAGTTTGCCGAGTTGACTTCCGGTCTGAGGCTGGCCAGGCTAGATTCGCACTAGGACCACGTTTTCAGCTGCTCTCGATCCACCCTTTACCAAAGGCAGATCTGCCAAAGCACCTGCCCGCAAGCAGAGCAAAGTGGCCCAGGCGTCTCCCAGGGGCTTCCTGGGTGCCTAAAATCCGCCCCTCCATGGCAGCCCTGACTTCCGCCCCAGGTGGAGTCTGATCTTGACCAACAGCCGATTTCCCCTGAGGCTAACCTTCTCCGGAGTTCTTTCAAGGTAGATTTTTGATAGAAATGCATTGTAGTCCAAATGTTTGTCGGAGCCCTCACTCCAAAACCAGTTCGAAGGCTCACTTTGTCTGGGTATGAGGGAAGGTCCCAGGAGTTCACAGAGAAAGCTGTCTGCTGTTCGCCATCTTGGCTCCACCCCCCCTTGATATTCTTGATCTTTTGTTCTGCCAGATGAATTTTGTTATTTTTTCTAGTTCTATAATTTAATGTTTTGGTAGTTTGATTGGCATGGCATTGAGCAAGTTGACAAATTTAGATAGAGTTGTCATTTTTATTATATTATCTCAGCCCAGGCAGATTCCTGATCCTATTGGGAATATATCCAGCTTCTCTTCATTACAAATAATGCTTGCTGTAGATTTTAGATAGATAAACTGCTCATTATTTTAAGAAAAGCTTACTTTATTCCTATGCTTTGTAGTGTTTTTAATAGGAATGGTTGTTGCTTTTTGTCAAAAGCTTTTTCTGCATCTGTTGAGATATATGATTTCTGTTCATTTTTTTTATTCAATGAATCTTTGGTATTATTGATAACAGTTTTTTTTTTTTTCTTGGATGATGCAACTTGAAGCCAATAATATCTTCTCATGTTGCGCTTGTCCATATTTTCTCATATACTCCAAGAGTGAAGCAACCAAAGGTGTGATCAGTAAAATATTATGCATAGCCCTCTTTTAAGTTTAATTTGAATTATTATTTTCACTATCACTTTCTTAAGTCTAGACAATCAATAAAACTAAATAAATCAAATCCTGATTAGTAGCAACTATCAATTTCCAAAATATAAATGCTCATGTTGAAAATTTGGCAGTGTATTCATAAAACAACATTTTGAGTGAATTTCACTATACCAGTGGAGGCAATCCTCTATACTGAGGAAATATATCAAAATCTCTTGATATTTTTTATATAACACCACTTTAAAATACCTGTTCACTGCTCATCCCTTAGTTTTTATAGCCACAATGTGAAACTTTCCAACTGATACAGCTAAATTTTGCCCATAAATATGTAATTATTAAGAAAATATATTATCAAGGAATCATAGGTTTAGAACTAGAAAAGATCTTATAGGTTCAAAAATCCTATGCCCTTGTTTTACAGATGAGGAAACTAGAAAGGTTAAAGGACATGCCTAGGGCAACTAGATATTTAGAATCAGAAGTGGGATTGGTCTTTGATGAAAAACGTTCTTTTTCCTTTTTTATGATCTCTTTGAGATAAAGGCCCAGGAGAGGCACTGATAGATCAAAAAGTATGCACAGTTTAATAGTCCTTTTGGCATAGTTCTAAATCATTGTTCAGAATGTTTGGATCAGTTCACAATTCCAACAAACATGTATGTGTCCCAGTTTTCCCACATGTCCTCCAACATTCATTCTTATCTTTTCCTGTCATCTTAGCCATTCTGAGAGATTTGTAATGAGATTTTAAAGTTGTCTTAATTTGCTTTTCTCTGATCAATAGTGATTTAGAGCACTTTTCCATATGAGTAGACATGGTTTCAATTTTATCTGAAAATTATCTCTTCATATCCTTGGACCATTTTTCAATTGGAGAATGGTTTGTATTCTTATAAATTTGAGTCAAGTCTTTATATATTTTAGAAAGGAGGCCTTTATCAGAACCCTTGTATGTAAAAATGTTTCCACTTAATTGCTTCCCTTCTAATCTTCTTTTCATTGGTTTTGTTTGTACAAAACCTTTTTCAGTTAAAAAGTTAAAATTTTTAATTTTGTATTCAATAATGTCCTCCAATTCTTCTTTGGCCATAAATTCCTTCCTTATCCACCGATGTGAGAGGTAAACTATTCTTTTCTCTTCTAATTTACTTATAATATCATTCTTTATGAATCAATCACGAACCCATTTCAATCTTATCTGGTATAGGGTGTTAAGTGTTGTTTAATGCCTAGATTCTGCCATATTAATTTCCAATTTTCCCAGCAGTTTTTGCAAATAATGAGTTCTGATCTTAAAAGCTAGTCTTTGAGTATGTCAAACACTAGATTTCTACAGTCATTGACTATTTTGTTCTATGAACCTATTCCACTGATCAACTACTCTATTTCTAAGTACTAAATGGTTTTGCTGCTTTATAATTTAGTTCTAATCTGATACAGGTAAGGCATTTTCATTTACATTTTTTTAAATTAATTCCCTTGAAATTCTTGACTTTTGAAGAACAAGAATTTTTCAAAGCATTACTGTGTGCACACACTAGGCCAGACACTTTATGAATAAAACCTCATTTGATCCTTGCAACAATCTTCTATGAGATAGATGCTATCAGTATCTTTATTTTACATTTAATAAAATTATGTTAGATAGAAGTTAAATAATTTTCCATTGATCACACAGCTAATAAATAACTGAGAGTAATTTTGAATTGAGGTTTTCTTGATCTAGGCCCATGATTATTTTCACTAAATTTTCCAATTACTTGTATTTGCAATTCCTGCTTGATGACATGATCTCTAAAGTATCTGTTTGCTTTAATATGTATAATGCTCTAATGACTGGCACCATTTGAAATCAGTGTGGTCTAGGGGGCAGAACCTAAAGTTTGGAGTTACTGCCAGGATTTAATTTCCACTTATTTCTATTTTTAATTGCTTTTTGTTTTGCCCAAAGAGGAACCTATGAATACCCAAATAAATAAAAGAACAATATTTTGTATAATATGTAGCACTTTATAATTGTGTATTTTATTGATTGCTGTTAGATAGGAAAGTGTATGTTCTAGACTGTATGATACCAATCCAATCCATTTTATTTGATTTGAATTTCACTGCTCATACTGTTAATTTTTATCCATAATTTTAGTCATTCTGTTCTTTATGCACTGATTTCTTCCCAATGAATCAATTTATACTAACCTTCCAATTACTTTTGCATATTTATAATTCCTTATGAAACAGTAACATTACACCATATTAATAGACTAGTCCCTAATTGTTAAAGATATAGTTTGTTTCCCAATCTTTGCTATCAAAATAATACAGTAGCTCTTGCATTAAAATCAGTGTTACCTTGAGTGGATCATTCAGAGTCTTTGTGTTTCAGTTTTAAAATCTATAAGTAGTAATAATGATATTGACTACTGGCCCCTTAGGTTGTTATAAGAACCCAATAAGATTATATATATTCTGTTTTATTGCAGTTAACAGTAGTGTACAACAGAAGAAAATGATGCATACAAAATTGACTCATTCATGTCCATGCCATTCATCACACTCAATATTATGTATGGTTGATAAAAGGTACTGAAATAGGAATCAGAAGAGAAGTCATTAAGAATTTTTAAAGTTCCTAATATAGAATAATCAGAAAATATCCCATAGATGCAACTTATTAATCATCAAGCAGTATTGCTTAATGTATAGAGAGTTGGCATCAAAACCTGGTAGAATTGGATGTATGTTCTATTACTTCAGTCTTCTGGGCAACACATCACCTCTCTTTAAGGCATAGAAAAGTTGCACGGTTTCATTGAGAGTTTCCACACCTAGAAATTCCCAATAGCAATAAAATCAGAGATCTAATTTATATCCCCTATCCTTCAGATCAAGCAAGTCACTTAAGTTCTGTAGGCTATTTTTTCTTCATCAGTTAAATGAAGATTATAATACTTATTCTGTGATGTACAACATCACGCATCTATTATTAGAATCCAATCATATAGTTTAGATAAAACCATTTGGAAATCTTTGAAAAAATGTTATATTTCATGGCTAACTTCTTGTTTTCAAAACTGAGCATGAGTCAGTAAGTGAGAACATGATCAGATTATGGAATAATTTATCCAATCCATTGTTTTTGGCACTTATACCACCAGTTTTTTTTTTCCTTGTATAAATATTTTTGTCTTCCAAAAGTCTGAATGAAATAACTTTTCTAATTATCACGTCCTATACTTGGATTGTTCTTCTTCATCCATCTAAATACAGTATATCATACCATCAGCTGATACATTTCAGTTATTGTAACAATCTAGATGCAGCATGAGATATTGAATAGAGGGCTAACTCCAAAGACCTGGATTCAAATATCTTCTGATATTATTAGCTTTTTGACTTTGGACAAGTCACTTGAACTTTTAGTGCCTAAGGCAACTCATTAAATTATTAGTTTGTGAAATTGCTAAAAATATTGGTAGAGAGAATTCCCTAATCAATTTGTTGTGTCCAATTCTTCATGAATCCATTTGAAATTTTCTTGGCAGAGATACTAAAGTGATTTACTATTTCCTTTCCAGCTCATTTTAAAGATAAGGAAATTGAGGCAGAGTTAAGTGATTTCCCCAAGATTATTCAGCTGTTAACTATCTGAGGCTGCATGTAAACTTAGGAAAATGAGTCTTCCTGATTATCAGATCCATGGTTTTCTATCCTCTTCTACACCTACCTGCCACCATCTATTAAATTAGAAACACAAACTACAATCTTATCTTTACAATGATATTAACTAGATTACCAAATTGATCTATTGCTAAAGGTGCAAAATACAACTGACAAATTACCAATCCATATAAACCTAGTCAAAAGGTGCCCTTTGACAAACTGCTGTGTGTTTAAAAATTGATTCTTTGGGGAAATGTGTGCAGAGATATATTTTTAAATTTAATCTGTATAATTAACATTTTCTCTATCACTTCCATACATTTAAACTACTAAAAATAATCATAACTTGATTTGTGGTTTGTCAATTTCCAATTTATAAATGTTCATGTTGAAAATTTAACAATCATTTATATCTCTGTTTTTGACAGAGGGATTAGAATGAGAGTGGGTCATTTATTTTCCCACAAACTACTCACTAGATCTCATTGACTTTGAATATTATGTGAAGGCAGTCAGTGGATAATGTTTTTGTTGTTAATTTTCAGTTTATTCCTCCTATCTTTGATTGTTTTTCAACTTACAAGACTGGGTTGAAATAGAATAATGTTATCTATTTAATTCTAAGAGGACTATTGAACAATTATGCAGGGGCAAGTCATGATGAAATGAAATTTCATTGTTTCATTGCTTATCCTTTCACTTGCTTTCATATGTCCCTAGGAAAATCACTCAGTTCTTCCATTTGCAAAGTTGAATACTTATAATAGATGTTTGTTTTGTTATACATATATACCAGATATGTAAAGGAATAAAATAAGATTTATATATTGCCCTGCAGATGAAAACTTGGGCTTTGTCAGAAGAGAAGAGTCAAAAAAAGTCCAATATTGAGAACTTCCCTTGAAAATGCACTGCCCTTGGGCAGAAAAATTGAAATTCATGAATTGTCAATAGAAACTTATCTTCTTTGCCTGGTGGGAGGATAATGAGGATAGGGTAATGGAAGAGTAATGAAGGACACAGAGATTCAACAGTAGGAAATAAAGTACCACATTTCATATTTTTAGTCATTTAATTGAGTATAAATCTCTGTTTCCTTTCACTCTAAACTATCATTCTCACTCACATCAACAGATTCCTCATTTTGTAGTGACAAAATTGCATACAAGAATATTTTTCTAATATTCTCATTGATCTGTGATCTCATCAGTGTACGCATTCCTTCCAGTGAATGCAAATTACAACTTATCCATATCTGTCATTTCCATGGTCTCCCATAAAGTCCTCACACAATATTCACCTAGTGTGTCTTCAGTTTTCTAGAGTTTTGAGAATAACAGTGGAATACATGGGCTGCCCACTGGGCCTCATTGGCTTAGCTACATTACATGTATAGTGCATCTACATTTTTTTAATATTGATGACACTAATTTTTATGGCTTCTTTCACATAATTCTTTTTTTGATCACATGCTGCAATCTATTCCCACTGAACATTTTCCTATTTATTGACATTTGAATAATTATGAACATCAAGTCTTCAGAAAAGCTAGTACTCCATGATTTGCTAAAAGAATTTTGGAACAAGAAAAAGACCTATGTTTGCATAGAGAAAGTTAGGATCATTAAAAGAACTTTTCAGTTACTTAAAAATAATTTAGCCTGCTCACCTCCTCCTATTCAATTTTGAACCAGATGTATTGTCTCTTTGCACTGTTTTCCTAAAATAAATACACACACATACAAGCATGTGTGTGTGTGTGTGTGTATACATACACATACATATATATGTGGGTGTAAGTGTGGGTGTGGGTGTGAATAACATATGCAATAAATAAATAAAATAAATAAATGCACATAAACACATATACAAATGCATAAATATTCATGAATATATATGTATACTCCTATAAAATAAGTGAGCTTGGTAACTTTTATAGAAAAGTATGGAAAATGCTTTGATAGAAGGCAAGCTTCATCATTCAGTTTTTCCTGTATGAATATTTAAGTCAAATCTTTAGAGTGATTATGAGTCCTATTTAGGAAGCTCTGAAGTATTATGGAAAATAATACTAACATTAGATTATCATCTGCAGACTTAGGAACATGGTGGGAAGGGGTGGAGGAGGATTTTCACCATTTATAAGGAATCCTTCTTCAATATGTATTCTGCAAAAGATTTCCTGCATGAGAATGTTAAACAACTTTTATAAGCCTATATCTCCCTGTTTATAATGCTGACCATGATCTTAATGGCTAAATCATCATTTAATAGTGTGTCATTGTCATACCATTTAATGATGCATATATATATATATATATACATACATACATATGTATGTGTATATATATGTATGTGTGGATCATATATATATACATATACATGTGTGTACATACATACATATACACATATGAAAAAAGTTGGAGAAGATTTTTAACATGTAATTTTGTGCCATTAAATCAAATGTTTTACTAAAATTAGAATAAGTATAACCAGATCCTATATTTCTAATATCATTCAGGAATAATATAAAGATAAAGATGTGATATAATGAGAAGTATAATTTTCAAAATCCCCTTTGTTTCCTTAAGATGCATATTCAAGATCAAGTCCAAAAATGGATTGATGCATTTTAAAACCATTATTTTATATTTATATGCATACATAAACACATACAAACATATTTACATACATACATAGATGGGAAAGTAGACATGTATTAGAGCTTTTTTGATTCAGTTTCTGTTTTTAAAAATAATGACCAAGATGTTTCAACAAGTTTAGCTACTTTAAAAGTCTATTTGCAGGCAGAGTTAAGATAAGGAGTATAAGCTGGGACTCAATTGAACTCTTTTAAACTTCCCTCCCCTCCCAAACAACTTTAACATATCACATCAAATTTAGGAGTGAAAAAGTAAACAAAATACTAGAAGCAGCCATTGTTCTAGTCTAAGATAACTTAGGCAGTCTATAGCAGAAATCTATAATATCAGAATGGGCACAGGCCTGGAGCATGGCAAAAGCACCAGTGGTGGGTTTTGGAGTATGTAAAAGCCATAGATTTGGGAGTTTTCTGTCCTGAGATGACAAGACCATCAGATAATCATTGAGGGGGAAAAAAAAAGTTTACAGGGATCCTTTTGGGAACACTGTATATAACTGGTAAAGATCAGAAATTCTATTGCTCTTTAGCAATTCCAGTTCATAGTTCAAGGGCAAAGGGGGGCCTTTCTGACTTGTCAAAAGGGAGCAGGAGCTCTGGACACAGCTCCAGGGTGAAGTGCATACTAGTATTTGTGGCTGGGAGAGAGCTGGGGTCCTACCTAAATAAAGAGGATACCAAGAGAGTAATAACCATATCTCTGCCAGTATATAGTACCATCTTGAAAGCTGAAAACTTGCAGATGTCCAGAGTTTGCTCTTAAAATAACAGCATGGAAAAGCTTGAAGCTTAGCACAGTGCCCCCTGCCCCACTACCACTAGGTCAGCAGAATGTAACTTTAAAATGTAGTTCAAAGTCAAGATACAGGGTGGGAAAATAACAAGCAATAGCAAAATAATTTGACAGAGAGAGAGAGAGAGAGAGAGAGAGAGAGAGAGAGAGAGAGAGAGAAAGTTCCACTGGAAACACATTTTCTTAAAAATTAGTATTGAGCAAGTGGAAGCCAATGAATCCATAACTCAAGAAACAATAGAAACAAAGTCAAAACGATGAGGCAAAATGGAGGGGAATAGTGTGTGTGTGTGTGTGTGTGTGTGTGTGTGTGTTTGTGTGAGATCTCACTAGAAAGAACAACCAAGTTCTAACCAAGCTAGAAAATAGATTGATGAGAGATAATTTAAAAATAGTTGGATTATCTGAAAGCCATAATATTTTTTAAAGAGGGTATATAGAATATGTAAAGAAATGATCAAGGAAAACTTCCCTGATAGCTTAGATCCAGTAGGTAAAATAGAAATGGAAATCTACCAAACACCTCCTGAAAAAGATTCCAAAATGAAAACTTGCAGGAATATTAAAGCCAACTTACAGAGTTCTTAGGGAAAGGAAAAAACATGATAATCAACAAAAATAAACAATTCAAATATCATGGAGTCACAGTCGGTGTCACACAAGATTTAATGATTTCCACATTAAAAAAGCAGAAGTCTGTAATATGATATACCAGAAAGTAATGGAGCTAAGATAACAACCGAAAATGACCTTTCCCTCAAAATTCAGTAAAATCTTCCAGGGTAAAAATAAAATATTTAATAAAATAGAGGACAATCAGACTTCCTGATGAAAATACCAGAGTTGAATAGAAAATTTGACATTTAACCAGAAGACTAAAGAGATGCATATAAAGGTAGGCATGAAAGTGTAATCATGAGGGATTCCATAAAGTTAAACTGCTTATATTCCTATAGGGGAAGATGATATGTAATTTGTAAGAATTTTGTCATGATTAAGGCAGCTAGAAACAGTTTTCCTAGAGGCCACAGAAATAAGATGATTATGTTAGGATTATCTCCAAAAAAGAGAAAAGAAAGAAAGAAAAAAGAAAGAAAGGAAGGAAGAAAAGAAAAGAAAAGAAAAGGAAGAAAGAAAAGGAGGAAAAGAAAGAAAGAAAGTAAATGTTAGAAAGAGGACTGTACTGAAAGAAGCTTTTATAATGGAAGGGAAAATGGTGGGAAGAAGGTGTCAGGAAATGTATGAATCTCATTCCCATAATCAGACTATAAGATAAGAGTACAACTATGCTAACTATTTTGTCCTGAACTAACAAGAGTTCATTATAAAAATGTATTTCTCTTTTCCATCTTCATTATTGTGCTTCTCACTGAAGCTTTACATGCTGTTTTGGATAGCTTTCCTTGATTGATTCCCAAACAAATTTTTGAGTATCTATTTCTTGTATGTTGTTTCTTCCTTTTTTTCTTCTTAGAGTACAATAATGTGCTCTTATCATATCTATAAGATTTAATGAACAGATTTTTTAAAAAATATAGGCATATGAACATTTTACATTTCAATTGTGCTTTGAAATTTTTTTTCATATCATGAGTTTCACATTTCATCCTAACATAACCATATACAACCAAGTAACCATTGTGTGAGATTGTTATGGTGAATATCATTATACGTATTCATCAAAATCAATGGAAAAAATGTAAGTAATGTGAGTTACTGAGACTGAAACTTTTAAATTTTATTTATTTTAACATTTTCCCCAGTTACATATAATATAGTTTTTATATTTATTTTTAAAACTTTTGAGTTACAGGCTATGTCCTTTATTCCAATCCCAATTAAGAAATCACATGTGAAGTATATATCTATAAAAACCATTTTGTGAAAGAAAACATAGATTTCCCACTATAATGGTAAAAACCCTCAAGAAAAACAAAGTTAAGAAGGAGAAAGACAGAGACAGAGTCAAAGACAAAGATAAATACAGAGACAAAGGGAGAGAGAGAGAGAGAGAGAGAGAGAGAGAGAGAGAGAGGAGGAAGAAAAGGAGGAGAAGGAAGAGAAGGAGGAGGAGGGGGAGGAGAAGAAGAAGAAGAGACAGAAAGCCAGAGAAAATGTTTCAATCTGCATTTATATACAATCTCTGGATTAGTATAGGATTTTTCATAAGTTCTTCAAAATAATCATAAATCATTGTACTGCTGAAAATAGAAAAATCATTTATAGTTGATTATAATAGAACATTGCTATTACTACATGTATAGAACATTTTACTTTGAGATCATGAAGAACTTCTCAAGATTTTTGTCTGAGGACATCTTGTTCATCATTTTCCATAAAACATTAATATTCCATCACAAACACATATAATTTATTCAGCCATTCTAAAATTGATGGGCACGCCCTCAACTTCCAATTTTTCCCCAGAGAATAAAGCTGCTATAAATATTTTTGAATATTTATATCATTTTTTACTCCTAATACTGGAGTTGATAGGTCATAAGATAAGCATGAATGTGTAGCTCTTTGGGCAAAGATCATTTCCTTTAATCATTTATATCAATTAGGGTATGTATGACTTTTTTTATTTTTATAAATCTGACTCAGTTCCCTCTATGTATAAGTATATAGTTTGATATCAAACTATATTCACTATTCATTCTTCCTGAACTGTGCTTCTTAAATTAAACCTTTGAGGAATGTAGACTATCATATCATTTAAAATATATGATAAAATTATGACCATTTAAAATTACCTCTACTTACTTCAAGGTCTTTGCATTTATTTTAACCATAAGATAGGCTATAAACCAATAAGCGCTTAGTAATAACTATTTATACTAGGTACATATATACCAGGTACATATAATAATTTATGGCATATATGTGTGTGTGTGTGTGTGTGTGTGTGTGTGTACATTAAATTATATGCAGAAGGTGGAAGTTGCCAATAAAACTAGGATATGTATTATCAACCTTACACAAATATACAATATAAAAATAGTGATACAGTACTTTAAACATCTGGACATCTACTGTACATTGACTAGATGTAAAATACTTCTTTAAAGATCATTTTATTCTTCCACCAAGTGAAAAAAGTGAAAGGGGGTGGAGCCAAGATGGCAGACTGCAGACACCACTCTCTGTGAGCTCCTCTGATCTTCCCTCAGATCCAGAACAAATTAAGCGTCTGAATTGGTTCTGGAGTGAGGGCTCCATCAAACACTTGGAGTACATCACACTTCTATCAAAAATTACCTTGGAAGAACTTCAGAGCAGGTCTGCTTCAGACAGGCAGGGGATCTGGCCGCTTGCCCGGCTCAGGCGCCAGCGTGTAGCCAGGGCAGAAAATCAGGGCTGGGAAGGAGTTGGAGGATTCTAGGCACCCAGAAAGTCCCTGGAAGATGCTTGGGTCACTTTGCTCTGCTTGCGGGCAGGTGCTTTGGAGGATCTGCCTTTGGTAAAGGGTGGATTGAGAGTGGCTGGGAACTGGGACCTGGCCTGACCAGTCCCACACTGGAAGTTAACTACTCAAACTGCCCCAGGCAAATTGAAACGGCTACCAGTCCCCTGCTTTAGTTAGACCTCAAACTCTAAAACATGAGTAAGAAACCGAAGAGAGCTATCAGCATAGACAGCTTTTATTGAGAGAAAGAAGGGCAGACCCCAGATCCTGAGGTTCCTAAAGGAAAAGCAACACCAGAGGAAGCCACAAAGGTGGACATGAGCTGGTCACCATTTCACAAGGCTTACCTGGAAGATTGCATAAAGAATCTCAAAAGAGAGCTAGAAGAAAAATGGGGAAATGAATTGAGATCAGTGCAAGAAGGATATAATGCCCTGCAAAAAAGATATGAAAAAGACACCAATTCACTGAAAAACAAAATTGGTGATATGGAAAAAAAAATCACCAACTCATTGGAAAAGAAATTGGTGAAAAAAGTAATATGGGGAAATTTTTTTGAGGACTTGCTTCTTTTGGAGATGTAGTTTGGCAATGACATCTACCCAGAAGGATTGTCAAAATATAGATCATGAAAGCTTGGGGAGGAAGTAAACACTTCACCTTTAGCGTTCATGAGGAGTAGCTCATAGTGCTGAGTACAGAATGATGAACTAAGAATTAGAAATTAGTCACAACTAACTGTATCTATATAAAAATAGATGTTATTAACTTCTTTTTGCTTTGGTTTCTTCATTTTAAAATTATGATAATAATATTTATATACCCATTTCATAGGGTTGTAACAATCAGATGAGTTACAACATAAAGAACATTTTGAAAATCTTATGAAATTATATAAATAACAAAAACAATAGATGCAATAGTATTAATAGCAATAATTTATCATTATTATTGAAGAGAAAACTGAGTATTCTTTGACATGCATTATAGAGATCATGTTGAAAGAATTTACAAAGAGGTGCCTATATCCTAAAATTGAACAATGAAAGTTTATCTGAAAGGGATGGAATGTACTTAACAACAAAAAATTGTACAAGAGAAAAAAAGTGGAAATTATTCTGATGGGGGTGAAAGGAATAAATGTTGATGGATGCAAGCAGGTATATTAAAATTTTAAAATGTAAGTGCAATATGAAAGCATCTCATGATGCCATCAAAATTGTGTCAACAATGCAAAGGTTTGGAATGAACTGAAAATGGTGATCAATACTAAGAACAATATAAAAAAATTTTAAAATAACCTAAAGCAATTTTAGAGACAAGAGGATATTCAACTTAGATAAGAATCTGTAACTCTAGCTGATGCGCTAAAAATGCCCAGTTCTGAGTGGGTACTGATAATTCCTGCTCTCCTAGCAATCATTGTTTTCTACGCTCTTGCAATATTGGAGATAAGGGTATTTATTATAAAACTTTCCAATGAATCCGAATTTCCACTTATTTAGAGAAAACCCTATAGCTAAACATAGGGATAAAATATTAAACTCCAGTAGTTTAAAACTCAACTAAAATTTCTGGAACATGCTGTACATCTATCACATTATCGTAGAATTGTAAAGTGAGAAAGAACCTTACTTAGCATCTATAAATGTTGGCATAATTGACATTAGTAAATGCATTATTACAAATACTATTGACATCTGCTAGAAGGTCTCAGACAAAATTAAATCATTCAGCCTCTTATAGTTCTTTATCACAGAATGTACTCAACATGGATACCAGCAGAATAATATAAGTAGTGTTAGTTCTACTTTGATTTTGTCCTGATTCTATTTATACCATCATGGGTGGAAGACTACTAGAAGCCTATAAATTCATATGTTCTAAGTAAAGCCCTAATCAATATACATCAAGTTCAATTTTAGGCCTGGGGTTTATTGTTGGTTTAGGGTTAAGGAGAGTGAAGAATTAAAACGTCACCTCTGATCACCAGGTTTCAGTTAGAATGACATATAGTTTCCACTGAATCATATTGACCAGAGTGAGACGAAGATTTTCTATATATTAATAAGACAAAATGCTCTTGCTTCAAATTGGCCTCATTACTTGGGGGGGGGAGGGAATGAGCAGGGATGGTAGTGAAAGGAGGAACATTGCTACTATCCTTCAGATTCTAACATATATTCAAACCAAAATACTGGTTGTGATTTTCAAGACAGTAGAACTAAGAGGGCTTACATCCAGCATTAGACTTGATTAGAAGGAAGAAATGGCGAGGGCTTTAAGAAACAATTCATTTGTGTTTGCCTCCTGTTATCCTCTAACTCTGTTTCAGGCTGGATAACAAAGAGTATATCAGTTACTTGAGTTTGTTCTCCTTCCTTCAATGGAATAGAAGACAAGACCTTAATCTTTTGGATTTTCCTTACTGTAACTAACTTTTGTTCTAGGGGATAATAGAGTAGGACAGAATAATGCACCAAGAGAGGTAAACAGTTGGTGGTCAAGACAGCAACCAGCATTATCTGTATTTTTTGTTTTCTCCTCCATTTTGCCCCTCCTTTTCTCTCCTTTACCTTCACTCTCCTTTATTTTTCTTTTTGCTTTTTTCTCTCTCCTTCTCATTCCCCTTTCTTTCCTTTCTCAATTAGTGAAGTTCATGTGGACTCGTGTCAAATCAATCCAGCTTACCAAGATAGTAAATCCTTAACTATTTTATTCAAATAAATCGGGATCTTATATATTTAGAATTTTTAAAATAAATCTATTTTTTATAAAATTGGAGGCAATTTTTAATATATTTTTATTTGGAATTTTTTCCTGATCATTCATGTGCTGGATCACATGTGCCATTAAATTTATTTCTAATAGTCAATCAAAATTGTTAAATACTTTACTTAATATTCTTTAGGACTACAGTCACCAAAGTTTTCCTTTTGCTATACAAGAGATAAAGAGAGAAAGAAACAGAGATAGAAACATAGAGAGAGAGACAGAGACAGAGACAGAGAGACAAAGATAGAGACAGAGACAGTGACAGAGACAAAGACAGAGAGATCCGTAGTAGAAAAGTTCTAGCCCTTAATAAATGTGTTTTGTCTCATTTTGGGTTTCTAGGGAAAAGACACAGGCATAGAATTGTAGCCATTGTCCCCTCATATGTCTTTATGCTTCAGTGTTAAATGTAGGAAATTGGTCTCTTTTTCCCTCCCTTCCTCCCTTCTTCCCTCCCTCCCTCCCTTCTTCTGTCCTTCCCTTTCTTCCTCCTTCCTTATCTTCCTCCCTCCATTTCTCTGTCTGTCTGCCTCTCTCTCTCTGTCTCTCTGTTCTTGTTTCTCTCTCTCTTCTTCTCTGTCTTTCTTTTGATGTCTCTCTCTGTCTCTCTCTCCTTCTGCCTCTCTGTCCCTTTGTCTCTAACTCTGTTTCTTTGTCTCTAACTCTCTATCTTTGTTTCTCTGTGTGTCTCTTAACCAGAGCTCTTATAGAATGTCTCTTGTAACTGAACAGCATATAAAAATCTTTCTATTTTTCTTCTATCCATCCACATCATACAGCAAAACCTCTGGGGAAAAATGCAGCTGAAGAAGCTTTCTATACAATCCACTTGTATATCACTCTCTGAGGAAAGGATTTATATATGATATTCTTTCAAGAAATGTGCCATATACCTTCTAAAAACATTTTCTTTTCTAAATTAAAGTAATTATAGTTTTGCATGGAGGTACTAGCTGTGCCTTAAAGTCTGTTTTTACATGTATCTCATATTCTCCTTCAAATCCACCAAACAGATTAATAACAATTATAAACAATCATATCTTTCCTGTTCTTTTGTTTATTTTACTCATTAAATCTTCACAAATTCCCTCTGATGCAGGAATTCTATTATCACTTCCATTTTGCAGATGAGGAAATGGAGAACCAGATGAATTAAATCACTAGCCCAGAAAGTTTATAAAAGAACATTCCCACACAATCTACCTTCTCAAAATTAAACTTTTAAAATTCTAGTTAAAAGTATTTCCTATTTCCAACTGGTACTGACATATTAGAATGATCATGGATTGACAAATGTGCCATATGTACTCTTAGAAAGAGGATATTTTAAAGTCATGCATTTATATGTAAAGATCATCTCTTGACAATTCAAATTTTTTTTACTTTTTTCAATTTTTCTAGCAAAAACCACACTAGATAAAATAAATTAGTAATTACTCGGATGATTTTTTAAAAATCTGGTATGTAAAGGGCAACATTTCTTGGACTTTATTTTATGTGTTTAAAAATAATTTTATTGATTTACAGACATTCACATTCGAGAAAACACCTGTGTTAACCTTACAATACAGTCCTATGTGTGTGTTTGAATTATATTTCCTCCCTTCAAACTACATCTCAAAAAATAAATAAATTACCTAAGAAAAAACCTTCAAGTGAAAAGAGAACAAAGTGATGAGACTGCTGCCACTATGATAGGGATTAGGTGGGCTAGCTTGAGACCTCTGATTTACAAAAGAGAACTTGTCCCACTCTGCTCTGTCATGTTCACCTGTTAACATTAAGCTATAGCATGTCTGCAGCAACCTCTCTGGTGCCCTGCCAAGCTCCCATGTGTCTCTCCCTAACATGTCCTTCCTCTTGGTCTAGATAAGCCTCATGTGACTGGACTTTGTTCTTGTTTTCACTTCTCTGTCCTTGAACCTCCTTGGCCCCCTTCCTCCATAAGCATATAGCCTCTCTTTTGCCTCTGTCTCTCCATTCCTACTTCCCTCTGAAAATTTCCCCTTATATAGAGGTTTATGAAATAATCTGCTTATTTAAAGTTTTAAATATCTGTATTTTTTTTTGTTTTCTTTAGATTTTTCCCATATCCTCCCTTCTTTCCTCCTACAAAGTCTAGCCCATATGACAAAAAAAAAACTTTTAAGAAAAAAAGGAATAAAAGAGGAAGTAAAAAATAAATCATACATTTATCAAATTAAAACAATTTAAAAATTCAATTTATATTTCATTCTGGTGAACTTTACATCTCAGCAAGGGGGTGAGCATATATGTGTATGCATGTGTGGGGGTGGCAATGGGGGTGTGTAGGGGATGGGTATAGAAGATATATCTTCTCTTGTCTCTCTCACCTTTGATTTCACGGCTATTCTTAGTAACATTTTTGAAATATTCACTTCCAATTTTTATGTTTATTCATTCCATTTACATTGTGATAGTCACTGTCTATAAATTTTTTCTCTTGGCTATGTTTATGTCACTCTCAGTTCATCTGTCTTCTAATATCTTTTCCCCCCCTGTATTCATCATAGCTGACATTTCTTAATTTTTTAAAAATTAGGATTATAGACTCAAAGACCTAGAAGTAGCAGAGAATTAGTAATCAACAAGTCCAACCCCTTTATCACGCAGACTAACCCTGAGAGGTGGAAATGACTTTCCCAAAGTCACACATCTATTTGGTATCAAATGTGACATTGAAACTTAAGGCTAATGAATTCAAAGCCAGTAATCTATCCACTAGGCTTACTACCCCACCTTTTCCTTTTCAAATCAACTCAATAGAATAGTTGTTGAACAAAAAGGACACACAATATTCTTTTCTTTAAGCTAAAGGAGACTAGAAATAAGTTGTGGTCTTTTTTATTTTGGAGGTTACAATTTAGTGTTGAGATTCAATTAATTAATAAACCATCTTTATTAAGTATGTACTATGTGTCAGGAACAGTTCTAGGTGTTGGGAATACAAAACAAAAAGTCAGGGAGGCAAAAGACAAGTCCTGCCCTCAATTAGTTTCCAATCTAATGGGGACAATATGTGAACTTTATATACATAGTTATATATATATATATATATATATATAAATATATATATTATTTATATTTTTTTTATTGTTCTAAAGCAAGCTATAAAGAGGATAAATGGAAAATAATTACCAGAGGGAAGTCAATAGAATTAAGAGCAATTGGGGAAGACTTCCTGTAGAAGATATGTTTTTAGTTGAGATCAAATAGGTATAGAAGCAAAGTAGAGGAGGGAAAGTTTTTGAAGAATGAGGAATAAGCAGAGAAAATGCCCAAAGCCAAACAGTGAAGCATTTTGTACATATAATATCCAGGGGGCCAGGGTCTCTGGATTGGAGTGCATGTTAGGGAGCAAGGTAAAAAACATTGAAAGAAAGAAAAAGGTAAAGTTATGAATACCTTAGATTGAAAAGATTCAATAGGAACAAAAATAAAAGATGAAATGAAATTCAAAGATTCCTGAAAGGTAGGAACAAAGATAACATTCTGGAAAAATTACTTTTTTTAAAAAAAATAGCACTTTATTTTTCCAAATACCTGAATCATTCTCAACATACATCTTTGCAAAACCTTGTGCTTCAATTTTTCTCCATCCCTACCCCCTCCTGAAGACAGAAAACAATCCAATATAGCTTAAACAAATATATGAAATGGAAGAAGAACATATTCAGGTAAAAGCAAAAAGTTGTGCATACCAAAAGCATGGAGAACACTAGTGTGTTATGAAGTAAACCTACTCTAAGTACAATGTTACAGAGAGGAACAGCGCTGATAAATATAGTTGAATACTAAATCAAATGAGTTATAATTGTGTGACCCACCATTACACAATATGATTAATTTTCATATTTACCTTATAGAAATGTCTATACGAGGCATGTGATTGACCTATTCCCATGTAATACCTCAAGACAGAACATAGGAAGGGATAATTATTGATCTATCATATGAATAGAAAGTGAATTAATAATATTCTTGTAATAAATGATTAAATATTTTCTCTGCATTTAGCAAAAGCTGTTTTTATTTTTACTATTGATTATTTGAACATGTGCATACCTAATTAAAGCACCACTTAATCAGAGTATTTAAATACTAACTTAAAGTAATGTCTGAGAGATTTGAACTATGTCTAAGTTTTTAAAAGGTCAAGGCTTGTGCCTGGAAAACCATTCTCTTTGTAGTCCTGTAAATGCACATTCTGCTGTTTGTTTTGGCAAAAGTATATTAACAAGCCTTATAGGGCCTGGAAACCAATGTCATAAAGTTGACAATGCTTCGTATTTATTAAACAGCTGAATGTGAATTCATAAAAAATGTTTAAAGTTCTATTCAGAACAATGATTCAATGCTCTGCATAAGAAAATATGTTTAGCTCTGCAACAGAGATAAGAAATTTTAGAAAATGATGAGGAATCACATGTTTATACACAGCAACAAACAACAACAAATATGATCATTTCTATGACAGCTTTTGTTTGTGCAACATTTTTCTCTGAGAAATTCCAAGCACCTGATATCTGAAGTAAAATTAGATTAAATGATTCTATTAGCCTTTCTTCTCACATTCCATGCAGATTGCAGATTAAAAAAAAATATTCCCTTAGTCACTCATCAGAATTGATACCTTAATCAAATATTATGTTTGCAAAACTGCTAGCTCAGCATAACAGTATTGCCTTAAATCAGGACTAGTTAACAAATATACTAACATATCCATAAATAGTAACATTTGGATGATTTCCAGAGCACATTGTAAAAGAATAAAGAAATTTACCCAGGACAGTCTTTTCAGAAGAATGTTGGTACTTTACTAGATTGAATACCATTGAATTAATTTCCAATATTTTTTTCTCAAGCAAACATCTTTTTTTCTCAATAATGTTTTATTTTTCCAAAAACATGTGAAGATAATTTTCAGCATTCATTTTTGAAAGATTTTGAGTTCCATTTTTTCTCCTTCTTTCCCTTACTTTCCCCCTCTCCAACCTAGCAGAAAATCTAATATAAGTTATGTATTTTAAATATATTTCTACATTAGTCATGTTGTGAAACAAAAATCTGAAAAAAATAAGAAAAATCTGAAAAAAATGAGAGAAAGAAAAAGCAAACAAACAAAGATTAAAATTTGATCCACTTTCAGTCTCCATAATTCTCTCTCTGTATATAGATGGCATTTTCCATTGTCTATTGGAATTGCTTTGGATAACTGTATTGCTGAGAAGATCATACTTGATCATCACACAATCTTGTTGTTACTGTGTGGTGTTACTCTGTGCTATTATGATTTGAATGCTTTCTTAAACAAATGCAGATCACATTTTATTCATGCCTTACCTGTCCCTTTTTTTGTAACTGTGTACATTATTTTCCTGATTTGGCTCAATTTACTCATCGCACTTTATGTAAATCTTTCCAGATTTTTCTGAAATCAATCTGCTTATCATTTCTTATAAAACAACAATATTCCATTACCATAACTTTTTCAGCCATTCCCCAATTAGTGGGACTTCACTCAGTTTTAAATTCCTTGTCACACAAAAAGAACTGCTTGAAACATTTTTGCATGTGTCTTCTTTTCCTTCTTTTTATGAATTCTTGGAATACAGACCCAGTGGTGGCATTGATGGATCAAATAGTATGTACAGTTTCATAACTTTTTGGGATTAGTTCCAAATTGCTGTCTAAAATGGTTGGGTCAGTTCACAAATCCACCAACAATGCATTAGTGGCACAGTATTACTTTCTAATTTGAATAAAAATCATCTAGTCATTCAAAATTAGGAACCCCAAAGAACATCCTCAAAACCATATAATTCCTTCAAGTCTTTATGAAATGAAATTCTTACCTCTCTATCTCTATCTTTGAATCAATATCATTATCTCACAAAACAATAAGGAAGGATAGGTGATGTGAAGAGCATTGTGCTATGTATTGATTGAAGACAAACATTCAAATACCCTAATCCAAAGCTTCTTAAACTGTGAGTCATAGCTCCATATGTTCAGTAATTGAATGTAGAGGGCCTAAAAATCTTGGCAACAATAAAAGGTATCAAATATTCTCCCACTATTTAATAATTTTTGTAAAAATAAACAAGCGTGTCCATATTATTAGTAAGCAAATTTGCTTTTTGTCTTTAATAGTGAAATTATATGTATACAAAATAATTGTTTTGAAATAAATTTATCTATGATTCATAATTGTTTGATTTTCATATCTATTTTATGTACCTATATTCCAGGATTTTCATAAAAAATGTCTTAGGCAAAAAGGGTCATGAGTGGAAAAAATTTAAGAAGCCTTCCCTAATTGACTAAGGATATAATTAATTTGAATATGCCCTATGGTAGAAGATTGGGTTATTAGAGGAGATCTGCAAATGTCTTCTAGAAAAACATAGAATCTTTTCATTACCATCTGATTCTGTACTAAAGCTTAATGCACAAATTAAATAGGTAGTCCATATATCTCCTTGTCTTAATCTTAGTAACAGACATATTGTCCATTTGTTTTTCCTATGTAGATAATCAGATTATACTATTTGGAGGGGTTACCAAATATAAATGTATTTATTTATAAAATTACTACAATACTTCACTAACTGAATCCACTTTAACTATTGAATAGGTCCCAAAAATATGCCCACCAAAAATTTAGAAGAATTTTATCAACACAATAATATCATTACCCAGGTAAGAACTGCAAATATATTGTCAATTTTTACAAGAATGTATATAAGTAGGTTTATTATATATATGCATATGTTTATTTGCATATATTACATTAATTTTCCTAAAATGTTCATACTCTTATTTTTATAAACCTTAAAATGCATTCTCATGAATAAATAGAGAATGGGGAAAATGACGGCAGAAAAGAGGCAGCATAATAATTTTTTTAATGTTCAATAAAAGGAAAAATAAGCATTTATTTAAAGTTTGTAAAAAAAATTATGGAAAATGCTATCTTTTGACCTCAACAACACTCAAAAATATATGAAAAAATGAAAATACCTACTGCAAATTTAGGAAATAGATTCATAGGGGTCAAATGATTTTTACTTGGCTAA
The DNA here is from genome assembly GCA_023553655.1 of Myrmecobius fasciatus. Taxonomy (NCBI): domain Eukaryota; kingdom Metazoa; phylum Chordata; class Mammalia; order Dasyuromorphia; family Myrmecobiidae; genus Myrmecobius; species Myrmecobius fasciatus. Next base: position 21,686 of record JAJPUD010012125.1, read on the forward strand.
TAAGTGTCAGATGAAAGATTTGAACTCAGATCTTCTAATTTCAAAATTATCTGTCTTTATAGAAAGGACAGGAGAAAAACAGTCCTTATGTTTAGGTGTACTTAGTAAGTGGTTTGGTGGATGCTAGCAAGAATACACTTCCAAAAAACTCTCATTATTGGCACACAATATTCTAAAATATACCAATAACATTAAATTCCTTTTTATAAACTGTTCTCTTCCTTAGGTATCCTATTAAATGTGGATAGTTTTGAAGGTAATACTTATCAATGCCTTAACAACATATTAATTAATTTTGACATTTTACCTAATAGTTAAAGTGTTTTAGAGCAACATGGATAACTATGTGCTATGTAGGGAAAATGACCACAAAAGGGAAGAGTGAGATCTCAAAAACTAACTTTTACTAAACTTACAACATTTATAGTCTTCTTGTTTTAGAATCTGAAGCAAGATATAGAATGAGTGCAGCAGGACTGGATATTGGTTATTTCTTCAGTATTATAAAAATATATCAAAAAATAAAATTATGAGGATAAGGTAATGAGAAGCTAAGGGAAGATTACTGAATTGAGAGTTGAAGACCTTGATTCCAGTCCTCACTCCACCATTCTTTATCTGTGTGGCTTTTAAAAAATTAGTTAACATTTCTGGGTTTCAATTCTATGTTTAATAAAATGAAAATTGATTAAAGGATCTGTGTTACTTTGCAACCTTAGTATACTATATGAACAAATGGTAATAACTTCCATTTACATAGCATTTTATGTTTACAAAACATCTTTCCTCCTAATACCCCTAAAAAATAAGCAGTTGACTTAGTCTGGAAAAAGAGAATTTAAAAGACCTTTGGAATATCAGGGAAGGAGCTGAAGTTCTCCATCTATTTTCCCTACCATTTACAGTAAATGCATCTAAATAGGAAATTTTGTGTAAAGAGGCAGCACGCTAGAGAAAAATAAGGCATCTCATTCAATAAATTACATGTCCCAGAAAGAACTATTGAAGAATGCTTTTATTTCCAAAGTTTTCATATATAAGATCAAAAGCCAAAGACATGAGTTCTACTAATTTTGTTCTAAGCTATTCTAAGAAGAACATAAGTTTTTATATCTACAAATGAAATTTCATACCAATCATTTGTGCCATGCAGTCCCAGTTTCCACAAATCAGTTCATCAGGGTCAGCAGCACAAAAATGGTTTCCAAGTCTTCAATTTATATGCAAAACCTCTGACATAGGTTAATAATGTTTTTATCAGTTTCCCTTGCATCCAGGGGTTCTAGGTCAATGATAGTCATTTATAATATTTGAGATTTATAATTGTCAATGATGATGGAAGGGAGAAAAAAAGAAGGCATAAGAAACTAAAACTCACCATTATCTATTCAGCTATATATAGTACATAGGGTTTTGGACAATCAGCTTCATCACTCAGAGAATGTGAGTTTAATGAATGGCAGAAAAGGAAAAGAGCAGGACCATTAAGTTTTCCCATGGACTGAATTTCTGACAGCTCAAATCTCCTGAGTCAGTATCAAGACTATAAAATAAACTATGAAAAATAACCTGTACAAAAGACAGGTTAACATATGCTTAGGGATTTTGCTCAGTACTTCATATATTGGGGGATCATGCATCTGAAAGAGACTAGCAGGCAAGTCCAAGGATTCTAGAATAGTATATTAGAAGAATAATGCAAATATTATTTATTTTAACAAATGAAGAAACTGAAGTTAAGTTCAATTTCCCATGTTCAGAAAACAGGAAAACTAGAATCTATTGGAGCAAACTACCCAAATAAGAAAAATAATCTTAAATTATCTACCAAAATATATTTGCTATTTCATTTATACTTGTCTTTTCATCTTTATTAAGGTCAATTATTTATAGAACTTATTTTTTAAAAGTTCAATTGTACAAAGTATCTCTAGACAATAAATATATTATTCTAATAGACCATTTGGACATGGGAAATAAGAATACGTTATTAAAACTGTGTTAAAGCTTAAACATGTTCAGCTTATAAATGTGGTACTGATTTATAATGAGGCCCTTATGGTACTTCAGAAACTGAATCTCCTTGTACCCTTGGATGGGGTCCAAGAAAGACTTAATAATGAATGAACTCTTCTTTTGTGGAAATAGACTAAAAGATAAATATCATTTTCACAAACTAACTTTCTCCAAAAGTTAGTCAACAAGCAAGAGGCAAAAACAATTCCTGTCTTGAAGGAGCTTAATTTTAATGGGGAAGATAGCTTATAGATAAGTAGGCCCACACATACAGAGTAAAAAGAAGATAATCTTAGAGGAGAAAGATTTAGTCACTAGTTGGAGTGGTAAATATCTAAAAAAGTTCAATTTAAACTGTCTTCAAGAAAACCAGAAAACTAAGTCAGAAGTGAAAAGGCAAAACATTCATGGCACAGCTTTGGGCAAATGGACATAAATGAAACATGGATTTTCCATTTTGAGTAGGAGCAGGTATACTTGTGTTTTTGGATTACAGTGTGAGTGTACTGTGGGATATATTTTTGACAACTCACAAAGAATATCAACTAAGGTATGAAAAAGTTATATTCTGTTTTCACTGAGAAACTATTCACTCCAGCAAAGTCACAAATCTTTTGAAGTTTTACAATATATATTTGTATACACCTGTATATATATATATATACATATATATATACACACCTATGTGCTATTTTTACACAAAGTACTAAATTTATTACAAAGCAAACTTATGTTTTATAATCATTTAAATAAAATCCTTTCTCCCCACATTAGAGGACATCAGTTCTTTTTTGGTTTAATGCCAACAGCAGGGAAGGCTATTTGTAATGATTTGAGTAAGAATTTTCTGTGAATGCCTTTGATCTCAATATTCATCTTACTTTTTATAGGTTAATCTATAATTATTTTTATACCATTCATTTAATACTATAACAAACACCATTCACAGACTATAAATTGGTTTTCTTTGAATTAATACTTATAAGAATTAATTTCTCCAAACCATTAGCATTCAGAAAAGATTACAGAAATTATTATAAGTACTTCTGAAAACACTCCATAGCAGTTGGAGAAAGAAAATAATAATTCATTTGATTAAAATAAGTATTACTCTCAATCTCAAGTTGAATCATAACATAAGGATAAATGATAATATCTTCTGGGCAGAAAAAAAGTGCTATGTGATCTATAGAACAAATTGGTCAGGATCTGCATTTCATAACTCTGCCTTCAATAGGATTGTATCAAGATTAGTTTATTGCCACAGGAGAGCAATACCCACTATTTCTATTATCATAGTATTCAAATTACATTATGCTCTGGCATATGACTTGGAGTATTAAGATTTGTATTAAGAGCCACAAATATGGATAAAATATATCAGACAAAAAGTACCAAAAACCCTTGCTTTAGGAACTTGTCTCACCACAAGGATTAACAGAAAATCCATAATTGAATGGATCAATCCTGGGCAGCAGTCAGAGATAAGAAAGGTTAGCAGAAATATACTGGGTCACAAAACTAGAAATTGTAAAAGGTAAAAGTCTCATGAAGAGGAAAAGAAAACATAATACAATTGAGGAAAAGAAGGGAGTAGGATGAGCATTGTGTGAACTTTACTCACATCTAATTTTGCTCAAAGAGATAATATCAGATATATTTAACACAGAGAAACTTGTCTCATCTTATAGGGAAGTAAGAGGGGAAAGGGGGAAGTAAAGGAAAAGACTAATAGAAGGGAGAACAGAAGTAGAAGGACAAAGGAATAACAAAGGAGGAGGATCTTTACTAGGGGAGGGCTGTTTAGAGAAGGGAGTGGTCAGAAGCAAAATACTGGGGAGGAGGGAAAGGGGAAAAAGGAAGAGAAAAGTATAATTTGGGGAAAATAACATAGTACATAATAAGGAGTTAGTAATTTTAACTGTGAATGTAAATGAGATGAACTCTCCTTTAAAAGAGCAGTCAATAGAAGACTGGATTATAAGCCAGAATCCTACAACATATTGTTTACAAGAAATGCATTTAAAGCAGAGTGATAGATATGAAGTGAAGATAAAAGGCTCCAGCAGAATCCATTACGCTTTAGCTGAAGTAAAAGAAGCAGGGTAGTGATCCTGCTGTCAGATCAAACATATGCAAAAATAGATCTAATTAAAAGAGATAAGGAAGGAAACTACATCTTGCTAAAGGGTAACATAAATAATTGAGTAATATCAATAGTAAACATATATGCATGAAGTGGCATAGCATCCAAATTGTAGAACAGAACTTAAAAGAGCTGCAAGAAGAATTAGAAAGCAAAGCTATATTAGTGGAGGATCTCAATGTTGTTCTCTTAAAACTAGATAAAACACAAATAAATAAGAAAGAAATTAAGGAGGGAAGAATTTTAGAAAAATTAGATGTGATAGATCCTTAGAGAAAATTGAATGGAGACAGAAAGCAATATACATATTCTCAGTGATAAATGTAACTACACAAAAACTGAGCAAGTATTGTGGCATAAAAATCTCAAAATCAAATGGAGAAAGGCAGAAATAGTAAGCACAGTTTTTTTTTCAGATCATGATGGAAAATAATTACACATAATAAAGGGCCAGGGAACAATAGACTAAAGGTAAATTGGTAACTGATAATCTAATCTCAGAGAATGAGTTGGTAAAACAAAAAATCATACCCAAAATAAATTTCATCCAAGAGAATAATAATAATGAGACAATATACCAAAATTAATGAGATACAAACAAAGCATTTTTTAGGGGAAGTTTTATATCACTAAATGCTTAATTGCATAAGGTAGAGAAAGAGAAGATCAATGAATTCAGCATGCAACTAAAAAATTAAATATCCCAATTAAATACCAAATTTGGAATTCTGAATACAAAAGAGATTAATAAAATTGATAGTTTTCTTACTTTCAAGTAATAAACAAAACCAAGAGTTAGCTCTATAAAAAGATTAGAAAAAATAAAGAAAAAAATCATATTGTTTGTATCAAAAATGTAAAGGGTGATCTTTCCACCAATGAGGAGGAAATTAGAAAAATAATTAAGAGCTATTTGTCCAAGGTATTATGCAAATAAATCTGATAATCTAAATGAAATGGATGAAATCTTACAAAAATAGAGTCCCCATATTAAATGAAGAGGAAATAAATTACTTAAATAGTCCCATTAAAAATAGATATTGGACAAGCAATTATCTTTCTAAGAAAAAATGTCTAGGGCCAGATTTAGTTATATGTAAACTCAACCAAACTTTTAAAGAATAATTAATTCTAATACTATGAAAATTATTTGTAAAAACAGGGAAAGAAGCATTCCTACCAAATTCCTATTATGACAAATATATGGTGCTAATATGGAAATCAGATCTGGTCAAAACAGAAAAAGAAATTTATAGACCAATTTCCTTAAAGAATATTGGTACAAAAATCTTAAATAAAATATTAGAAAAGATATAACAGCAAGTTATCCCCAGGATAATACATCATGACTAAGTAGGATTTATACTAGGAATGCAGGGCTGGTTTAATTTTAAGAAAAAAATATTAGTATAATTAGCTATATCAATAAGGAAACTAATAAAAATATGACTATCTCAATAGATGCAGAAAAAGCATAAGACAAATGCAACACCCATTCATATTAGAACACTAGAGATTATAAAAATAAATGGAGTTTTCCTTAAAATGATCAATAGTATCCATTTAAAATCATTACCAAGCATAATATGTAATGGGGATAAACTAGAATCATTCCCAATAAAATCTAAAGTGAAACAAGTTTGTCCACTATCACTATCAGTATTCAATATTGTATTAGAAATGTTAGCTTTAGCAATAAGAGAAGAAAAATAAATTAGAGTAGGTAATGATGAAATCAAGTTATCACTCTTTGCAGATGATATAATGGCATACTTAGAGAATTTTACAACTTTAGCAAAGTTGCAGCATTCAAAATAAATGGCCCCAAATCATCAAGATTTTTACATGTTACCAACAAAGTTCAGCAGCAAGTGATACAAAGAGAAATTTCATTTAAAATAAATTTAGATAAAATAAAATATTTGGGAGTTTACTTGCCAAGACAAAGTCAGGAATTATATGAATATAACTACAAAACACTTTCCACACAAATAAAGTCAGATCTAGCCAATTAGAAAAATATCAAGTGCTCATGGGTAAGCCTAGTGAATAAAATAAAAATGGCAACACTACTTAAATTAATTTACTTATTCGGTGTCATATAAATCAGACTCCTAAGATATTATTTACAGAGCTAGAAAAAAAATAACAAAGTTCTACTATAAGAACAAATGGTGAAGAGTTTCAGGAGAAATAATTTTTAAAAAATGCAAAAGAGGGGTAGCTAAATGGTGTAGTAGATAAAGCAGGAACCCTGAATTCAGGAGGACTTGAGTTCAAATCTGGCCTCAGACACTTAACACTTCCTAGCTGTGAGAGTCTGGGCAAGTCAATCCCAATTGCTTCAGCAAATTTAAATAAATAAATACAAATTTTTTAAAAAAAAACATGTAAATGAAGGAGTTCTAGTTGTATCAGATTTAAAACTATGTTATTAAATAGTAGTCATTAAACTAGTTGGTACTACATAAGAAACAGAGTAGTACATCTAAGAAACAGAGTAGGCGAATATATTAAATTTACAAGACCCAATAGTCAATAACTATAATCTAATGTTTGATTAACACAAAGACCCCAGGTTATGGGATAAGAACTCACTATTTGACCAAAATTGTTGGGAAAATTCAAAATTAATATGGTGTTGACCCACACCAACACCCTACATCAAGATAAGGTCAAAATGGACATAAAACAAGGTATTATAAGCAAATTAGAAGAGCAAAGAATAATCTACCTCTCAGATTCATGGAGAAGGAGGGAACTTATGGCCAAAGAAGAACTACAATCCATTATGGAATACAAAATGGACAATTTTGATTACCTTAAGATAAAAAGTTTTGAACAATCAAAAGCAATGCAAACAAGATTAGAAGGGGAGAAATAAACTATCAAAAAATTCACATATAAATGTTCTGATAAAGTCCTCATTTCTAAAATATATAGAGAAATGCCTCAAATTCAAAGGAATTCAAGTTATTTTCCAATTGATTAATGGTCAAAGAATATTACTAGACAATTTTCAAATGAAGAAATTAAAAACATTTATAGTTATATGAAAAAATGTCCTACATCATTATTAATCAGAGAAAAGCAAATTAAGACAACTTTGATGTATTCCTATATACCTCTCAGAATGCCTAAAATGACAGGAAAAGATAAGAATGAATGTTGGAGGGGATGTGGGAAAACTGGGACACTAATTCATTGGTGGAGTTGTAAACTAATCCAACCATTCTGAAGAGCAATTTAGAACTATGCACAAAGGACTATTAAACTGTACATAATTTTTGATCCATCAGTGCCTCTCCTATACCTTTATCTCAAAGAGATCCTAAAAAAGGAAAAGAACATATGTGTGCAAAAATGTTTGTAGCAACCCTTTTTGTAGTAGCAAGAAACTGGAAACTGAGTGGATGTCCATCAGCTGGAGAATGGCTGAATAAGTTATGGTACATGAATGTTATGAAATATTATTGTTCTATAAGAAATAATTAGCAGGATGATTTCAGAGAGGCCTGGAGAGACTTACATGAACTGATACTAAATGAAGTGTGAGTAGAAACATGAGAACATTGTACACAGCAAAAGCAAGGTTGTACAACGATCGATTCCGATGGATGTGCCTCATTTCAACAGCAAGGTGATTCAGACCTGTTGAAATGGTTTTGTGATGAATAAAGCCATATGCAACCAGAAAGAAGACTGTGGAGACTGAGTTTGGATTAAAAGATAGTATTTTTACTCTTTTTATTGTTGTTTGCTTGCATTTTGTTTTCTTTCTGTTTTTTCCCCTTTTTGATCTGACTTTTATTGTGCAGCATGGAAATTGTAGAAATATATATATAAAAGAATAGCACATATTTAACATTTATTGGATTACTTGCTGTATAGGGGAAGGGCTGGAGGGGAATGGAGGAGAAAAATTTGGAACACAAGGTTTTGTAGTGGTGAATGTTAAAATTATCTATGAACATGTTTTGACAATAAAATGGATTTGTTAACAGCTACAATAGAAGGCCAAACGTTCTGAGATAATAACTGTTGGCAAACAAAAGTGTTAGGTCTGTGACCAAAAATATTATAACCAGCAAAACTAACTTTAATATTGAGAAAAAGTGGGCATTCAATGAAACTGCAGATTTTTTGGTCTCAACCAAATAGTAACTTAAAAGAAATTTTAACATATAAGAACCAATATTGAAAATTACTTTCAAGGAATTCAACATGGAAAATTATTTGATTTCTGCATGGAAATCTATATCATATGTTTAGAATTAACATCAGCAATTGATGTTAATTGATGTTAAATTTCTTTTGCTCAAAAGAAAGATTAGGGTAGAGTTGAATGTGGTCTAACTACAAAAAGCAAAACTGTCTATGAAAAGGTAAAAATAGTAATTATGTTGTACAAATTAGGTACAGAGGAAGAACCAATAGACAGACATTAAGGGGAGAGGAGGGCTCTTATATCTGAAAACCTACTAATATTGGGAATGGGTGAAATAGGGAATCATATATATATATAATATAATATCTAATATGTGTATATACATACATTATATATATATGTGTGTGTGTGTGTGTGTGTGTGTATAACATATACATATGGGTAGGTGAGTGTGTACACATGTACACACACCCTAAAGGGCATAGTATTCTCCAAAATCGATAAAGAAATAAGTGGTAAGGGGAAAAAGGAAAGGTGGAGTTTAGAAGAGTGTGCAAAGTTATAGCAGTAGGACAAAGTGTGCAGATTTATGGAAAAGTATAAAGAGGAGGGGAAGGATGTCATAGAATTAGGCTGGGTACAAAAGGGTGTTTAGATGAAGTGGGACAAGGTGTGGAGATTAAGGGGAATTGGATAAAGAGGAAAGTAAAGAGCAGCATGAAGATAAGGGAGGAATCCATGGTTAGATTTAGGTTAAGTAATAGCAAAGCAATTTAAGGAGTAGAATTAAAGTAGAAGAATTACCAGGGATAGGAAATAAGAGATATATACAAAAACTACAGAAGTAAAATTTATTAGAAAAAAAAAAAGGCCTAGTAATCACTGAACTCAGATTAATGGGTGTATATATTTGTGTGTTTCTTTGTATAGGTGTGTATGTAAAGATGTAGGTATATGTATGTTTGCATAAAGATATATGAATATATGTGGGTGTGTTGGTGGGTAAAAAGATATATAAATTTTTAAAAAAATAATAAAGTATTTTGATAATTGTATATTCTGTACTGGAGTGAATAATTAGGAAAATTAATAAAAGGCCATTATAGAAATCTATAGATAACAAATTCTAGACTAGAAGTGATAATTGAATGAGTAGAGAAAGGATCACAATAAGACATGTTGTAAAGATAAAAAAGGCAATAATTGACAACCAATAAAACTATGTGGAAGTGGAGTGAGGAATTGAGGATAATGTAGAAGTTATGGACCTGGAAGATGAGAAGAATGGCAGAATGGAAATAGAGAAATTTTGAAGGATAGGTTTGGATGGAAATTTAAAGTCTTCTGCTTTAGTCACATTGATTTTAAATTGTCTCTATAGTTTATCTAGTTTAAAGTGTCCAATAGTAATTGGTGGGACTGTGGCTTGGGGAGAGATTGAGAATAAGATGCATAGATGTGACTTATCTGCAAGAAATATTTTTTGTATATGGAACCTGATGAAATCAGTGAAAGAATAATAAATATTATATTGAATAATAATAATATAACACAATAATAAAATTAAATAATATATAATTATAATAAATAATTTTAAAAAAATAAATAGAAAGGAGAGTGTCCAGCACAGTGTCTTCAGAAAAACATATGGACAATTGAGTGGAACTTGGTATATACAGACTGCATTTCAATATTTCAAGATCCTGAGGTCACCTGAGATAGTGATGTTGGCAACAGAAGTGTGACAGTGGAGTTTTAAATGGTCCTGCACTAGGAAAATGTGGAAACAACACCCTTTATGATTGGAAGAACCAGTAAGCAATGTGGAGGAGATTGGCCTGACAATCAAGCCTGACAAGTGTGTACTCTTAGTCACTTGGGTTGACTTTTTTTTCTTTTTTTTCCACTGTTCTTTCTTTCTTTCTTTCTTTCTTTTTTATTTTTTTTTATTAAAGCTTTTAATTTGTATAACATATGTATGGGTAGTTCCCCAACATTGATCTTTACAAAGTTTTCCATTACAAATTTTAACCCCAGTCCCCTTCCCTCCCCTAGATGGCAGGAAGTCCACTACATGTTAATAATGTTGAAATGCTTGAGAAGTTATGCAAGAAACATCCTATCTACAAGAAAAAAAAAAGAATCAGAGAAAGGCAACACACTGCAAGCAAATGTCAATAGAGATCATGAAAATGTTACGTTGTGGTCCATATTTCATTTCCCTCTCTCTGGGTGTATATGGTTTTCTTCAGTGAACAATTGGAACTGGTTTGAGACAATTCTTTGTTGCAGAGAGCTATGTCCATTAGAACTGATCATCATGTAATACTGTTGTTGCTATGTATGATGATCTCCTGGTTCTGCTCTTTTCATTCAGCATCAGTTCATGCAAGTCCCTCCAGGCCTCTCTGAAATCGTCCTGCTGATCGTTTCTTACAGAGCAATAATATTCCATAACATTCATATACCAAAATTTATTCTGCCACTCTCCAATTGATGGGCATCCCTTCAGTTTCCAGTTTTTAGCCACTACAAAAAGGGATGCCACAAACATTCTTGCACAGGTGGGTCCCTTTCCCTCCTCTAAGATCTCTTTGGGATATAGGCCCAGTAGAAACACTACTGGGTCAAAGGGTATGCACAGTTTGATAACTTTTTGAGCATAGCTCCAAATTGCTCTCCGGAATGGTTGGATCCATTCACAATTCCACCAACAATGTATTAGTGTCCCAGTTTTCCCACATCCCCTCCAACATTCATCGTTATCTTTTGCTGTCATTTTAGCCAATCTGACAGGTGTGTAGTGGTACCTCAGAGTTGTCTTAATTTGCATTTCTCTGATCAATAGTGATTTGGAGCAACTTTTCATATGACTAGATATGGTTTTAATTTCATCATCAGAAAATTGTCTGTTCATATCCCTTGACCACTTATCTATTGAAGGGTGCCTTGAATTCTTATATATATGAGACAATTCTCTGTATATTTTAGAAATGAGGCCTTTATCAGAACCATTAAATGTAAAGATGATTTCCCAATTTGATGCTTCCCTCCTAATCTTGTCGGCATTTGCTTTGTTTGTACAGAAACTTTTTCACTTAATATAATCAAAATTATCCATCTGGTGTTCAATTAGGAGTTCCAGGTCTTCTTTGGACATAAATTTATTCCATCTCCACAGGTCTGAGAGGTAAACTATTCTATGTTCCTCCAATTTGGTTATAATATTACTCTTTATATCTAGATCATGAACCCATTTAAATCTTATCTTGGTATGTGGTGTTAGGTATGGGTCCAGCCCTAACTTCTTCCACACTAGTTTCCAATTTTCCCAGCAGTTTTTGCCAAATAGTGAGTATTTATCCCAAAAGCTGGGGTCTTTGGGTTTATCGAATACTAGATTGTTAAGGTTATTGCCTAAATTGTCCTGATATCCTATCCTGTGCCACTGATCGACTGCTCTATTTCTTAGCCAGTACCAAACAGTTTTGATGACCACTGCTTTATAATATAGTTTTAGATCTGGTACAGCAAGGCCACCTTCATCTGCCTTTTTTTTCATTAATCCCCTTGAAATCCTTGACCTTTTGTTCTTCCAAATGAACTTTGCTACTATTTTTTCTAGATCTGTAAAATAATTTCTTGGGAGTTTGATTGGTATGGCACTAAATAAGTAGATTAGTTTGGGTAGTATTGTCATTTTTATTATGTTCGCTCTGCCTACCCATGAGCACTTAATATTTTTCCAATTGATTAGGTCTGATTTTATTTGTGTGGAAAGTGTTTTGTAATTTAGTTCGTATAGTTTCTGACTTTTCCTTGGCAGATAGATTCCCAAATATTTTATCCTATCATCTGCTAT
>JAJPUD010012126.1:0-11024 GCA_023553655.1 Myrmecobius fasciatus
TTAAAAAAAAATTGTATCAGTGTCCCAGTTTTCCCACATCTCCTCCAACATTCGTCATTATCTTTTCCAGTATCTCAGAGTTGTCTTAATTTGCATTTCTCTGATCAATAGTGATTTGGAGCACCTTTTCATATGAGTAGAAATGGTTTTAATTTCATCATCTAAAAATTGTCTGTTCACATCCTTTGACCATTTGTCGATTAGAGAGTGGCTTGAATTCTTATAGTCTCAGCATATTTTTTACAGCACCATGCTGGCTTCCCCACTTAGATTCTTTAAATGTCTCCTTTTCCATAAAATGTTCTTAAATAATTTTAGTTCTTTAAGTCCAAGGTTTGTTGCAAAGATCAAATGGGATTATCCATATATAGCATTCCTAAGCCTTAAAGTATCTTGTCTAAGCATGTTAGTTTAATATAAACTAAGTACCTACTATGTCACAACCACTATGCTAAGCATTGAAGGAAGATAAAAAAAAAAGTTCACAGTTGCATTTTGTATTAGTCCTTGAACAGCAGAAATAATCTTTAGTTGAATTATAAGTGTGGTTTGCACATGAAGCTTGATGGAAACATGAGAATTTGGGCTTCTCTGGTAACTTTTGAGAGCCTGAAGTCACTTGAGCCTAAAATAATACCTCTGCACAACTCTTTGGAGGGATGCATTCTTTGGAATAGGGGTTTAATACAGTTTGAGAGACTGATTTTTTTTTTTAATCTGTTAAATTACCTATCATGAGAACACATTTAGGATACAAATGACTCCTCTCAGCCAGTAAATAGGTAATGATCCATTGTTATTCATTGGTCAGTAATTTCTGATTCTTCATAAAAAGGTTTTCTAGGCAAAGATACTGGAGTGATTTGCTGTTCCCTTCTCCAGTGGATTAAGGAAGCAGATATTAAAATGATTTACTTACAGCCACCTATCTAATGAGTGTTTGAGGCTGAATTTGAATTCAGGTTTTCTGGACTTCAAGCCTAATATTCTAACAGTAAATCACCCAGCTACAATAAACATAGGATCCAACAAAACAGTAACAATAATAGGTAAAGAGAATATAGTACCTTAGGACTTGCTGAGTATTTCATCTAAGAATATCTCATTTAAGACATAGAAAGTCTTATGTAGGTGCCCTTACTAACCTCATTTTAGAAATGAAGAAATTGTAGATGAGAGAACTTACATTATTTTCTCAGTATCATATAGCTAACTAGTGTCTGAAGAGAGATTTAAATCCCTTTCTCTATTCCACAGCCAGCTATCTATGTTTTATGCAATTTTGCAACTGAAAGACAGAAACATACAAACAAGCAGAGAAAGATTTAGGTACAGAACAAAAAACAGAGCTGGACAGAAAAATGAGTTAAAAAGAGAAATTGAGTCAGAAACAGACAGGAGAGAGTCAGGGGTAAAAAAGAGATGGTCCTATTTAATAAGTATGAGCTGTTTATCGCAATATAGCAGCAAGATACAGATTCAGCAAAATAGGTGTTTTTGTATAAAGTGAGAATATAATTTCCTAACAATAATACTAAAGATAGTGATTTTATCTCACAGCTTTGCTTGTTGTTTGTCGGGAATCTATTTTCATAATGGAGTTTAAGAAATACTGACCATGTCTCTGAGACATGCTTTAATATAAGCCCTTGAGCAAGAATAAAATCAAAGGCAATCTTGATATGTTATCAGAGCAGAGAGAACCAGATTAAGCCTCAGAAACACAAACTCCTATAGTGGAAGGGAACAGGAGAATCCCCTCAGTTACACATGGCTTGATGGCTCCCATGGAAGGTAATCCTGCTGTTTTTCAAAGTAGCTCATTCCTTTTTGGGACCGCTGTCAAATCACTGGGATATTTTTCAAACTTAAAATTATTTTGATGCAACCACACACACAGAAATAGATGTAAATATACACATAGGTAACATGCATGTGGATAGATACATGCATGCATACACATGTATATATAATAGATTCATGCATTCATATATCTGTAATACACATATACATTTGAACAGATAATGCACATACATGTATATAGATATAAATATATGCACCTGTGTGACACACACAAGTATATGCATGTTGGTAGATGTGTGTATATATGTACAAGTATATACATATATATGTAACATACAAATACATATGGATGTAGATATAAATATATGTGCATATTGTAATGTATCATGCATTTACAAATATGGATAAGATATTTATGTATACAGATATATAGAGATATATATGAATATTTATTTATTTCTGTAAATATATACACAGGTATATGTAACATAATCATACATTTAGATAGATTCACATACATATAGATATAAATACATATACATATTGCAATATACATATATTTGATTATATATGGTTATGCTATGTTTATATAGGTTTGTGCATAAACACATGTGTATATAAATATAGACATGCATGCATACATGTACTATACACATGGACATACATGTACACACATGTAAATTTGTGTTGTATGCACATGTTATGCATGCATGTGTGTTATATGTACACAGATATAGCACAGTGCATGTATGTGACATACATAAATGCACATGGATAGTCAAGTGTGTACATACACACACAATTCTGACTCCAGAGCCTGTGTTCTATCCACTAAGTAACCTAGCTGCCTCAACCTTAACCCATTCTTATTAGTTTTGTCACCCAGGTATTTGTCTCATATAAGCTAAGGAAAAAAAAAAATCTGGTCTCTGCTGCTTTATGTTAAAAGCATAGAAGAACTGAAAAAAAAATCTGTCTTTATCTTTCATTCAAGTAAAGAAGTAACAGGAGGGCTTGTTTGAGACTAATGTGCTTTTACACATTTTCCAGGACTTACATTTTAATTGTCTGTCTTCTCTTCTCCCTCTGATTTTCCCTGTGGTCATCTCATCAGCTCCCATGGATTCCCTTATTATCTTTATGCTGCTGATTTTTAAATCTTTGTCTCTGGCCCTATCTTCTCTCATGAACTCCAGACTCAAATCTACAACAGCATTCGATATCACCAAGTGGAGTACCTGTAGACATCTAAAACTCAAGAGATTCAAAATCCACCTCATTATTTTGTACCCCCAAAATCTTGTCTTCTTCCAAATTGCCCTATTGACTATTTGGTCACCCCCTTCCTCAATCAAAGAGACTAGATCTCTGTATTAATCTATATTTTTCACTCTCTCCATACCCAAATTCAATCATTTGTCAAGGCCTCTAGATTTTACCCTCTTTCTTTTCTCTCACACTGACACCCATTTGGACCTTAGTACCTTATATCTGGAGTATTTCAGATACCTTCTAACCAGATCCACAAGTCAATTTTGCATTCAGCTGTCAAAGGGATCTTCCTAAAACATACCTCTGAGCATATCACCCCCAATAAACTCCAATGGCTCCTTAGCACCTCTTGGATTAAATATAAAATCATCAGTTTGGTTTTTAAATACTCCTCACCTCTCCACACAAACCTTTCTAGATTTCCAACACCTACCTTAACCACTCCCCACCTATTCCTATCTCAAGCATATCCACCTCAATAGAAGCATATTATGTAATCAAATGACACAGTCTTCCATCAAAACATTGCATTTGCTGACATGAAGCACCTTCACTGGCTGTAATTTCTCCCTTTTCATCTCTGCTTCCTGGCTTCTGATATGTTAAATTCGTGTCTTCAGGGGGAGAAAAAAGTCTTTATTTGTTCTCTTTAATTTTAATGCCTTTCTGCTGAAATTCGGCAATTCATACTTTACATAGCTTGTTTATATACTTACTTGTATATTGTCTCCATTCATTTCTTTATTCATTTATTTCATTTCATTTGTTTAATTTTGCCTTTCATTATAGGTCCTGACAAATAAACATCATGAAACCAGGTGTCTGTCCAGCAGAATAGCATCTTTGGAAAAACAGCAACAAAAAAGTAGAAGGAGATACCTCTAGAGGGAGGGAGCTCTTCTTCATAAGGAAGTATTCAAGTAGAGGTTGGAAAATCATTTCTAAGGGATGTAATAGAGAGGATTATTTTTCCCAGCCATAGGTTGACCTAAATGACTCCCCAAAACTGGGATTCTGATTATTCCTTTTCAATCAACTGCTTCCTCCACTACTTAGGGGTGAAAGCAATGGTTTTCTTTCCCTTTATGCAACTGCTGAGGGTGGAACCCCAGATATTACCATCAAGATGGCAGGGAGTGATATTATAAGGAGAAAGTTCGAATTTTACAAGTTCAGCAGCTCTAGTAGGAAGGCTGGGAAGAAGATGGATTATCTTGACCTTTGGATCTTAATTGGATCTTTCTTTTCTTTGCGTGGATCTTTATAATCCCACACACTTGGTGGAAGCCTCAGGTAGAATTCTTAGCTTTGATAAAACCATCATAACTCTACCTTCACTGTAACCAATCAGGCAAAATATGATACCAATTCTATCCCATTGTATATTTCCCCCCATAAAAGCACTTAGCTGTACCTCACTAATTTGCTAATTCTTTTTAGGGTGCTAAATCCCTTTTAGGATTAGCCTGGCATTCACTAGCAAAATCCCACCTCATGACATCTACCCTTACTGGTTATCTTCCTCCTGGTCACTGCTAGGTAGCCTGCTTCCCTTTTGTTAATTGCTAAAACCCTTTCCTTGCTATAAATCCTTAAAGATTCAGCCCACTATTATCAACATAATAAAATCTTTGCCCCTTTATTTGTAGGTCAATGTCTACAGATTCTTTTGAGACATCAGCCCCTAACCACAATATGTGCTTAAGTTTTAATACCCTGAACTTCTACAGACAATAGCTTACACTAGGTCATCTCTTAAAGAAATGGTCAGAATTTCTTGAACTCAATTATGAAAACAGATTCCATATAAATGATGAACAGAATAGGGGTATGAAATCCCTAGCCAACTTGTATGAGTGTTAATCACAGTAAAGACGTGAGCATTTTCAACCTAGCTTATAAACAAAATCATCCTGAGCAGGATTGAAACAAAACTCATTCTTCAAAGAGAAATTTCCAATACAATGGGATGGACGTGTCTTTCTTTATATTAACCAAATATATTAATTTAACTATAATTTCTTGCATCTCATGCATACAAGTCTATCTATTCGGAGCAGGATTTCACAGACATTTCAGAATTGCTGAAGCTGAAGGGAACAGAAAAAATCAGCATATATTAGCTCCAGCCTCTTTGATGTGGCTTCTAAGAACATCTGGAGGCACAAATCACAGCTCATTGCAGAGCCCAGAACAAGGCCCTTAGTAATCAATATCAGGTATACACTTTAATACCAGACTTATTGGAATTTTCACTCTGAGGATGATTTTAAAATATTTCTTTGAATTACCTCATACACTCAGATGTCAGAGCATGGCTAGAGACAATAGGATCCATCTATCAAGGAGAATCTCGCTTTTATTGTTCGCTCTTCCTTCATGAAGAGGACCATGAAGTGAGGAAGATGCTGCCATGACTTGTAAGTGAAATACATTTTTATTAGAGTGGGCTGTGCAAAGTCCTCGGCCTCACTTTTGCCTCCTGAGCCATCTGGATCCAGTGGCAACATATAGATCAGGAAAACTGGAGATGGCTCTGGATGCAGAGGGAGACTTTGGCCTTTTTAAGATTAGTTATTCCTCAAGTCTCAGTTTGAGTATACAAAGGGCTATTATGCAGTCAAATTTGTCTTTTTTATTTGTTTGTTTGTTTTGAGGGGACTCCAGGAGGAAGAACTAGAGCAAAGACATTAGTGAAAGAAAGATTAATTTAAGATAATGAAATAAAATTCCGTGGTCAGGAAATTGAATGCAAATGAACAGAGATGTATTAAGTAATTTGGAGATAATTTTAAAAATGTGAATATTATAATTTTTCTTATGTAATATAACAACATATAACATCATATATCACCATATAAATGTATAATTACATTTCATTGGTATGTCTCATCAATTCGAGTTGATTTTCATTTTTCAGGGACACTTCCTTCTCCTAAAGTATTCAACCATTCAATAATCTCAATTTTTTTATAATAAATAATGAAAAAATAAATAAATAAAATCATGAATTTATTGATTAGCAGCTAGCCTAATACATTGATTACTAGTTACCTCAGAAACTCTGTCTTATGCTTTTCATTCATCTCAATTTAGCTAATATTATAAGCATAAAGTTAAATAGTTTACAATAATTAATCTACCATATATTGGTGATGATCTTAATTGTATTTCATTTATATATTAGGACAATTATAAAGATTTATTAATACTATCCCTTGCCCATTTCTAAACCTACTCTGCTTGAAATATCATTCATAAGCCTCTGAAATACCTCCTCACCCCTTATGAATTACTATTGACACTCCCAAGTGACATTTGCTCTACAATCACTAGCTCCTAATGATTCCCTTCACAGTATTCTGGAACCTCAGGATGGTGCTGAGCAAATCCCAGTTGAAACATCCAGATGACATATGGAAGGTGCAATCTGACAGGATGTTATCATTTGTAGAAAGCTCTGGGATGTTGTGGAAAAGATCCTTTGACTTTTGGAAAGCTCCTGTTAAGATGACCTGCAGTTAAGGGTCTGTAGCTGATGAAGTATAAAAGGCCATTGAAGATGTGCTTTTCTTTTATGGATATGGCCCTTAGCCAATCATGAAAGTCCTTCTGCTTCCAAAGATTAGCCAATCAGAGTAGTTTCCAATATTCTAAAGAAATTTCCTTGCCAAGGTGAACCCTCCCAAGATATCTTAAGGTTTACTAGTTAGATTTCTTTCTTAAGGACCTTAAATCAAAGTCAATTTGATTCTAATTGGCCAACACAAGGTCCTAGGGTATTTGGTCACTGTTTGGGTCCTGATGGACTCAAACTGAATGTAATCATTTCTACTTTGGCCAGAAATCCTGACGCCTTCCCCTCCCAGATTCAAGATTCTTTGCCTCAATTACTACCTAGTCTTAATCACTGAATGGATGTGGTCTCAGTCAACCTGAGACCTGTTGAAAACTTTAGTTTATAAAGGCCAAGTTCTTCCATTCATCCAGGGTCATTTCCAGTCATCCTAATCCATATCAGGGAATTGGACCCAGAAGGAGGGGAAACTGCGGCAGTTGATCTTGCATAGTCCTCCCTTACTTAAATCCAATTTACTTGCATGTCATGGTATCACCTCCTGATGTCATGGGTCTCTTTGAGAAAAAAGGACAGGCAACAACAACAAAAACGATAACTCTCCAAGGACCGTAAAATTCCTCAACGCCTTACCTTCAGAGTATATAGCCATGAAGAAGGTCCTGAACCCAGCTGATTGGGGACCACAGTTCTCTCTAATAAATGGATCCATCATACTCAGACCTCTTTATGAAGGACTTTTTTGCATATTGGAATTTTGTGGCCCAAATTTGTCAACAAGGGGTTGTAGAGTCCCCTATATGTATTTATTTTAGAGGATCCAGTAAATAGTAAGCTGTTTCTAAAAGTTACTATCAGTCAGGCATTAAGCCACAGCTGGCAACTTATTAACAAGCCAAGGGTAACACCTTGATTCTGACATTCAAGATAGATTTATATCCAGTTTTAACTTAAATTAACCCAGGTTTAACTTTGCTAACCATTCTGCTTGTGAGAGCAAACTATCACGTATGTTTAACTAAGCTTCTGTGATCCTCATTTTTTCATCAACAAATTAATGGGTTTAATTTAGTGTGCTCTAAGATTTTGATCATGGATTTATTGGTTGACAAGGCAATAAAATCATTTATATCAAGTAGTTCATATTTTCAAGTGATGACACTGAGGCAGACAGAAACTAAGTGACATGCCCAGGGTGACATATCTATTTAGTGTCCAAGATATATTTTGATTCCAAGACTCTCTAGTCAAGTTCAGTTCCCTCTTTAATATTTCAATCTGTCAGTTGAAAATACTGAAAAATTTTTAAAGTTTTGGTTTGTTTTGTTTTTCCCTATTTAAGTTAAATCAGATAGAAAATGACATGAGGTTTTATTTTAGTCGCCTGACTAAAAATCTAGTGCTCTCTGCTCTGCAATCTACTGCCTCCCTGAAGGTATGTCTTGGTTCCAATGCATGTCAAATCTTTTAGAACCTTAGTATTTATGGAAGATGCTGTCTGGTGGTAGTGCTTCTGTTGTCAGTAGTGGTGGTAATTGTTAATGTATTTGATGTTGTATGGCTCAGATTCCTGCTTCACAGTTACAAGACTGGGATTCAGTTCAGTAGACTTTTTTTTAAAGCAATAATTCACATCAATCTCAGAGTAATTTCCTGAAAATCTGATTTTATATATCTATATCATTGTCTATGTATATGTCTATCTATTTGAATGTAGTTTGTGTCCGAATCTGGGATCCTATGCAAAAGATATTCAACTCCTAAAATTTGATAATGCATATCAGACTAGGCTTGTTCATTCATTCATTTATTCTTCTGACATCTCTCTCTCTCTCATCTATCATTTATCATTCTATTTATATCATCTATCGATCTATCTATATCTGTCTACCATCTATTTATTCTTCATTTGTTTATTAATGTGTCTTTTATCATTTATTTATATATTTGTTTACTTGGCTGTTTACCAAGTTATTTAATTTTTTTTCATTCATTTATTTGCTCATGCATTAATCAGTTTACATGTTTATTTATCCATGCCCTACTATTCATTCATTTAAAAAATACTCCACAGAAATCGTAAAACGTACATACATAAAAGACTAAATATAGTTTTTTTTTCCCTGAGGCAATTGGGGTTAAGTGACTTGCCCAGGGTCACACAGCTAGGGAATGTTAAGTGTCTGAGACAAGATTTGAACTCAGGTCCTCCTGACTTCAGGGCTGGTGCTCTATCCACTGAGACACCTAGCTGCCCCTAAATATAGTTTCAAATCCAACCAGAGACAATAGTTTTGTGGGGCAATTCAGCAAAATTTCTGTGCTTCAATTTCCATGTCTGTGATATGGGGATAAAAAAAAAAGAACCTACTTCTCATAATTGTGAGAATTAAATGATGTCACATCTATTTAGGATTTTGAAAACTAAAAAAGCTAATAGAAAAACTATCCTTCATAAGAAAAAATCTACCTGCTT
Organism: Myrmecobius fasciatus; assembly: GCA_023553655.1. Taxonomy (NCBI): domain Eukaryota; kingdom Metazoa; phylum Chordata; class Mammalia; order Dasyuromorphia; family Myrmecobiidae; genus Myrmecobius; species Myrmecobius fasciatus. The sequence goes on from JAJPUD010012126.1 coordinate 9,129, forward strand.
CTCTTCCCACTCTGGTAAGTCTCACCTCATCCCAGAGCCTCCTCTAGAAAAAAAAGAGCCTCCAGAATGGAGAGAGGCAAAAAGATAAAACATTGTCTTTAGCTGTGGATGACATACAGGTTTTCAACTTGATGAAGGTCTTCCAAGTGTTTGCTCTTCTCCAGAAAGAAATGTAGGTAAGGCTTCCAGAGAGTTAATTTTTTCTATTAGGCCTCCCTTACCCAAAAAGTTTTGTTCTCCCAAAGAAATCCCACCTCAACATAACTTTTTCTTTTTGCTTTTTTTTTTCTTTTTTGCTGAGGCAATTGGGGTTAAGTGACTTGCCCAGAGTCACACAGCTAGGGAGTGTTAAGTGTCTGAGACCAGATTTGAACTATGGTTCTCCTGACTTCAGGGCTGGTGCTCTATCCACTGAGCCACCTAGATGCCCCAACATAACATTTTTTAACCTCAATACTAGGTCCTAGTCCCATGAAATCTGTGTTGCTAGATTCTAGCATTGCTCAGAACATCTCTTTTCTTTAGATGTTTGAGTTCTGAAAAGTTTTTTCCAATCAACACTTTCTCTGCCCTTTCATGAAGGGTGTTAGGATTTCAGAACTCTCACTACTCAGAGACTGGTTTTTACCTGTAACTGCCCCTCTTAATCTGAGAAGTTTTGCTATTATTCCTGTACAAGAACTAAGTGCGCAGAAGCTCAGGAGATTGTGGACTCATCTTGTAGTAAGTTCCTAGCAGGTTTCTTAGGTGGAAGCCAGTGTCTGTTGGCATGTCTGTTTCCCATGGGCCATGTTTAACTTCCCAAATTAAGGATTACTGTTTAAAACCTGATTCAATCAACTCTTACTGAAGAGATGAATAAGAATCCCCACCCCACAAAAACAAAAAGTCTCCAGGTTCTGGGGACCTTGGTAGGTGGTGATGGGAAGGAGCATTAACAAGAGAGAGCCCAAATAACTATACAATCTATACACCAAACTATTCTGAACAAGGGAGGAGCACTGACAGGGTTATCTAATTATTCATTCATTCATTCATTTGTGTTTAATACACATTGCTTTGTGAATCATTCTGGTAGAGGAAAGTCAGAACAAAAAGGAAAAACCATGGGAGAGAAAAAAACACAGAAAAAAGAAGTGAACATAGATTTGTTGATTTACATTAAATCTCCATAGTTCTTTTTCTGGATGCAGATGGTGTTTTCTATTCAGTCTTTTGGGATTGCTTTGAATCACTGAACCACTGAGAACCAAGGCTTTCATAATTAATTATCACACATTCTTGCTGTTACCATGAACAATGTATTTTGGGTTTTCCTTGTTTTGCTCACCATCAGTTCATGTCAATCTTCCAGGACTTTCTGAAATCAGCTTGCTCATCATTTTTATAGAACATTAACATTCTATTATCTTCATATACCACAACTAGTTCAGGCATTCCTCAATTGATGGGCAATTACTCATTTTCCAATTCTTTGCGACTACAAAAAGAGCTGCTATCAACATTTTTACACATGTGGGCACTTTTCCCTCCTTTATGATTTCCTTTGGGAATGGTTCCAGATTGTTCTCTAAAATGGTTGGATCATTTCACAACTCCATCAACAATACATTAGTATCCTAGTTTTCCCACATCCCCTCCAACATTCATCATTATCTTTTCCTGTGATCTTATCCAATCTGAGAAGTGTGAAGTGGTACCTCAGAGTTGTTTTAAATTGTATTTCTCTAATCAATAATGATTTAGAGCATTTTTTCATATGACTATAGTTGACTTTAATTTAATCATCTGAAAATTGTAAGTTCAATTCCTTTGACCATTTATCAATTGGGGAATGATTTGTAAATTTGACATTTCTTTATTTATTTTAGGAATGAGACCTTTATCAGAAACACT
>JAJPUD010012126.1:11124-23362 GCA_023553655.1 Myrmecobius fasciatus
TGTTGGTTTTGTTTATGAAAACCCTTTTTAATTTAATATAATCAAAGGTGTTCCATTTTGACTTATATAATGCTCTCTAGTTCTTCTTTTGTTATAAATTTATTCTTTCCAATGACTTTTTTAGGTAAATTATTCTTTGATATTCTAATTTGTTTATGTTGTTACCCTGTATGTCCAAAACATGTACCCATTTTGACCTTGTTTTGAATAGGGTGTGAGATGTAGGTCTATGCTGAGTCTCTGACATATTATTTTCTAGTTTTGGGGAAAGATTGAGTTCTTATCACAGAAGCTGTAATTTGGGGATTTATCAAATACTAGGTTACTATATACATTGATTATGGTGTTGAACTATCCCATTTTTAAATTGACTTTTTGTTCTTGAGTAGGTCTGTTGTTATACTTTGGTGAATCTTTATTGCAGTAGGCCTTTGTTGAGTTTTTGGTATAATTTCTTGATAGTGTTATCATGATCCCACAGTTACTGTATTCAATTAGAAGGATAAGTTAAGATGTTAATCTCTGAGGTTATTTTTCTTCTATAAAAGGAACCTGCTGGTACCCTACTTCTTGATAACTCCTATTGGGGTTAGCCATATTTTAAAATATCACAACAGATAACTCCATTTTGAGAACTTAGCCTACCAGTCAATGACAATCCCCTGCTAACTTCTTATGGGAACTAGCCTGCTTACTAAGTGTCATAATGGCTAGTTCATTTAAGAGCTTAGCCTGTCTTGGAACTTAGTTCAAGAATTTATCCTTGTTAATCATCAAACTCCTTTTTTGGAACTTAGCTTTCCAGTCAATAGTGTAATAATGAAATCTTTGTCTTTTGATTTGATGATGGTCTAAGTCTAATTTTTTTTGATACAGCTAATGATATTGACTTCAAATTTCTTTTTTTATTAAAGCTTTTTATTTGCAAAACATATGTATGGGTAATTCTTCAACATTGACCCTTACAAAGCTTTTCGATACAAATTTTTCTCCCCTAGTCCCCACCCCTCCCCTAGATGGCAGGATATCCACTACATGATAATTATGTTAAAATACTTGACAAATTGAATATACGTATGCATATTTGTCTTGCTGTGCAAGAAAAATCATATCTAAAAGAAAAAAAATCAGAGAAAGGAAACACAATGCAAGCAAACATCAATAGAGAGCATGAAAATGTTATGTTGTGGTCCACATTTCACATCCCTCTCTCTGGGTGTATATGGCTTTCTTCACTGAACAATTGGAACTGGTTTGAAACATTTCATTGTGGAAGACAGCCATGTCCATCAGAATTAATCATCATATAGTTTTGTTGTTGCCGTGTACATTGATCTCCTGGTTCTGCTTATTTCACTCAGCATCAGTTCATGCAAGTCTCTCCAGGCCTCTCTGAAATCATCCTGCTGTTGACCTGAAATTTCAATATATTTTTGATGCCCACCCCCACTCCCTAACATTGCTTCTAAGGAACTCTCCTGAAAACAAAAACAAAAACAAAAAATAACAAAAACAAAAACAAATGAAAGAAAGAAAAAATTGGCCAAGTCTCTTTTATACAATTAGGACAGAGAGTCATGTCCCCTCCATAGCAGTCCAAGTTACCTTATGTATTATCCAGATGAATCTTTTGAAAAGATGCAATCAACTTCAACCACCCCCTCCAAAGAAACAAAAACAAAAATAAAAAGTTTGTTGTGCAGAAAGCTCATTGAATTTGACAGAGTACAATATTACTGTTTCATATAGCTCTAGCCTCAATTTTCTTGTCTTCCTCATCTGCTTTTTTACCACAGAAGGGAGCATAAGTATTTACTAAGTGTTTAGTAAATGTTTACAATTGTAATGCGTGTGAGAAAAAAAGGAAATCATACAAATGAAGAAAAATAGTTCTTTCTCTCTAGATGTTCATTTTTTTGGTGCTCATTTTTGGTGCTCATCAATGGCATGTAAATAACTAAATACAAACAAAATAATAAATCTCAGTGAAGAAGGTACTTCCAATTGGGATGGACCTTCTGCAGAAGGTCTGATTTGGGCTGAGTCTTGACAGAAGCCAAGAAAACTTCAAGGCAAAGAGGAAGATCTCACCATATTCTATTCTGTGAGTAGTTGTGATTCCCTTCTGTAGTCCAGATCATCAAAGACCATGTCAGAGAGGGAAAAATTGAGTCCCTTGCTAAACTTTCTCTGGGATCTTGTAACTTTTTTTTCCATTTTCCCATTCTTTAACTGACTTCCTCACTTTAGATCAAAGAATTGAGAGCATCATACTCCAAATATCAATAGTATTACTTCTCCAATGAATGAGCTGAAAAAACAAGTTGGTCCATTGTTCTATTCTTGGTCTTTGTGACCTCTGGAACTAAAATTTTCTTTGCTCGATCACCAGTCTTTGATTTGGATTGTCAAACATAGCACAATGCATGGAACATTGTTCCTCAATAATCTTCATCTCTTCATGATCCAATTTTGGTTTTTTTCTTAGCAAAGATATTGGAGTTGTTTGCTTCTTCATTCTTTAGTTCATTTTATAGATGAGGAACTGAGATAAACAGGCATAAGTGATTTGTCCAGGGTCATACAACTAGTAAGTATCTGAAACTGAATTTGAATTCAGGAAGATGAGTCTTCCTGATTCTAAGCTTGGAAACTCTATACACAGCTGCCCCCCTTGGCATACAGAATTTGATTAATGCATGTTTTTTATCCATTTTTATTTCCTCCTTTTATTACCATCTCTATGTAACATCATTAACATCAACAATCCAGGGAGATGGATTGATTCCTTGATAAGACCACCTTATGTGGCACCCACTTTTAGATGGATATTTGGAAATAAGCAATATTAAACAAATTAGTCACCAAAAGAAAGAAGACAAGTAGTCCATGAAGCAAAAACAGGAGTATATGGATGTTATAGCAGCATAAGGGGAGGAATATTTTCCTGATCTCATCAGCTCTTAAGAATTCACTGATGATCTCTCTGGAAATGACTCCTAAATAAATAGGGAGAATAGGAATCTCCTTGAATACTTGTTCTGTCTTAACAACATATGTAGTTCCCTTCTCTTGCCCTGTTCTCCTTGCCCTTTTACTCCCCTCTCCTTCCTCTCCTTCTATTTCCTTCCATGGATGAAGCTAATCAATGGGCTGTTCAATCAGCTCTATGCCCTAATCTAGTCAGTATGAATTTTTTCATTCACATTTTCCCCATGTGCATGGTTATGCTGATCTCTTGAAAATTAGTAGATCTTTAACTAATGAGACTTTATTGTGCTCTGGACCTCAGTGTGAATAATTCAAGGTTGTAAGATATGACTTGGATAAATAATGTGCATCATACTACTATGTTTGTTTTTTTCTTTTTTTTTTGAAATCCTGGAAATAAATCAAATCATCTCTTTAAAAAATAACCTTTAGAAAGCAACTTTTACCTTAGTTCAGGCAAGCCTAGAATCAGCTTTCTGAAAGATGTTTTCAATGCTGTTATATTTAGTAATTCAATGCACTGTTTGAAGTCTATTCAGTGAAAACATAAAGACCCCAAATGAGCACGAATTTAAAAGAACACTCAATATTCCCTGATTTCCCCAGGTCCCCATTTGGAAATGCATGTATACAGGTAAATTATAATGAATTGAGGTGAAATATTTTCTCTTGTGCCAAATAAGTAAGTCTCTTTTCAAGATGAAGGGGCCAGCAGCGAGCACAGGGAGGTAGCGTGGAGGCAGTGTTAGATATACCTCTTTTCACTTCTCAGATAGACAAGGAGGAATTAATCTCATTTAATTCCCCAATAGGCCAACAAATCCCCAGCTGCTCACACACCGTGTTTGTGTCTGGGCTTTGAACAAAGTAGTGAAATAATAGGGCATTTTAGTAGCAATTATAAATACTGTAATTCATGAAATTATTCTGTAATAATGACATTGTTCCCATGTAGAATGAAGGCCATGAAAAACATTGAGCAATTGCCACATTATTTGATTGGGAGCTTTGTTGTAGGTTTCCTCCCAGGTGACCTCGAGCCAGGCGCTTAGGATCTGCCAGCAATTATACCCAGAGCAACAGGACTAAGCAACTCAAAACCTCATTATCACTTGATTTTCAATTTCAAAATGTAGGCATTTTTTTCCATCCTGAGACCCCTAACCATGATAATTATACGACATGCCATCCCTGTTAGGATGGGAAGGAGGGGTGAAATCATCCAATGGAAGGCTTTCATAATGCCCAGTTTTATTCAGGAAAGCAGAGAAGTGAAAATTAAGTCTTTAAAAATGTAGCAAGGTTGGTGACTCTAGCTCTAAGGAAGGCATTAATTAGGTTGATTAATGAACCCTAATCCTCAAATTAGTTGGAGAGAACCTAATACATACAGAAGCCTGAGCTGTATTCTACTGGAGGGCTATAAATCATTTTACTTACAAGAAACTTGTAAAATAGGGAGTTCAAGGCTGATTATCCTATGGAGCATCCTCTTTTCTAGTTGTTTCCTGCTCTCTTCTCTGTGTCTCTCTTCCTCTCTATCTCTGGTTCTCTGGCTCTCTTTGTCTCTCTGTATGTATGTATACATCCCTTGTAAATTTTCAGCTTCCTTAAAAGTCCACGTCATATACTTCAGCCTAAACATGGCCTTTCCAATGCTTCTGATGAAGTCCAACAAATCCCCAAAGGACAAGTGATGAAGATGGGGAGTTGTCCAGAATGAATTCACAGGCTCAGACAATATTATAATTCCATAAGGTAGGCAAAGTTCCTAACGAACTGGCAATTTGTAAGAGACAAGGTGGTTCCTGTTATTGGGAAAGGATGCAGAGGAAGATGTACTAATTATGCTAATTGTGTGCATCAATAAATCAACTGGTAGCAGTTGTGGTCCTCTTGTTTATACAAAATAGTCTTAGGAAGTGATCTCTACACTTTGCCTGCAAATTGTCTAAGATAACAATGGGCATTAGTACAGGACACCTCAGGTCGTACACTATAATATCGATATGAGATAATTTTACAGTTTCAGCTTGCTCCTTCCTGGGGCCCATTCACCCACTGGGTTACAGCCAAGGACGTAGTATTTTGCTGGGGCCCATTCATCCCATTACCTCTATCCAACCCTTGCTCAGTTAGTAGCTGTCTCTTAGTTTCTAAATCCTTGGTACTTATGAACATTTATGAACTCCTAGGAGAAAAGATAGCTTTTCATTTCGTATTTGTTTTGCTTCTTCAGCATCTCTTGAGGGACCTGAGACTTAATAAGTACTTAATGAGCTATCCCTGAGCTGAATTGTATTGTCTTCATGCTATCTGTGTACAAATTGAGTTACATGGAGGTAAAGTTATGGTTTGTAAATATAAAGAAATTTCTGGCAGAGATGTTTCATTTTTAAATTCAGGGTTCTTTTTAGCCTATTGCCCTGCCCTCAATGAGTTTGTACTCTATTTTTAACTTATTTTAAAATTTAATTTAGTTTATTTTTCTTATAATTTAAGTTCTGAACTGTTTTTCTCCCTTCCTACTCCACTAGGGAGGACCATCATTTGACACAGATTTATAAACATATGCAAAACCATTCTATAAATACTTTTATTTGTCAATTATTTCTCTGGAGGTAGATAGCATATTCCTTCATGAGTCCTTTAGAATTGATCTGATTATTTATAGTACTCAGAATAACTTGGTTGTTCTGAGTATACACTAAACAAGGTAGCCAACAAATCAGTTACAAGGCAGTTGAAAACAGGATAGAAATAATATAACCAGGATATACTTGATTCATTATAAAATATTCTCCAACAATATCAAAACTAAAATGGTAATTATAATTCTAATGGCAGATATATTTGATATAGCACTTTAAAGTATATAAAATGCCTTAAACAAATGGCCTCATCTGAACTTCATAATCCCAGAAACAGTTAAGGTATAATGGGATAATGTCCTATTTTATTTTAAAATAAATGAACAAAGTCAAGGAAGTGAATTTTTTGTTTATGGTGACACAAGTTCTAAGTGTCAGAGGGAGGAAGTGAATGTGGATCTTCATGATACCAATCAAACACTCTGTTCCACTGTCTCATTCTACTTATTCTCATATCCCTACAGGGTAGAGTGGACATTAGGTGAATATTAATATTTTAGTCCACAGAATTTGTGACTTGGGGGGGGAATGAATTGCAGGGTCTATCAAGTCCAATACATTCCTACACAAAAGTCATCTCTAACTAAGTAGTTCGTTGGTCAACATCTGCTTGAAAACTTCAAGTGTATGGACATATATTTAATATGATTGCACATGTATAGCCTATATGAAATTGCTTGATGTCTTGGGGAGGGAGGAGAAAAGGGAGAAAGTGAAAACACTTAGAATTCCAAATCTTACAAAAATGAATGTTGAAATTTATTTTTACATGTAACTGGGGAAAAATAAAATTCTATTAAATAAAAAATTCTATTAAGTTAAAACCCCAAATGAAAAAAGATAGGTTCACTTTTGAGAAAACTCATTTCATTTTAGAATACACCATATAACTTACTACATTATTTTTATTTAAGTTCCTTAAGAGAGACAGCTGGGTGAATTGAAAAGAGCATTTGTCATGAAACCAGGAAAGAGGCTGGGTTACAATTCCACCTTCAATATTTCCTAATCATGTAACCATGAGCAATTTACTTAATCTTTATTTATCTGTTTTCTCATTAGTTTAAAAAATGGGAATTATAGTAATGGCGATACCAATAATATTCTACATAGAAGTCTCAAGGTTCAAATAATGAGAGAATTACATATTTTTTTCTGATTGAAAAGAACTCTGAAGCAATGTAATCTCAAACATTACAGAATGAGTCCTCACCAAAGCCAATAAGTAGTCTTCTATCCTGTATTTAAAGATCTTCTCTGAAAAGAAACAAGCAACATCTCTGGACAATAAGCCCAATTATAGTTCTCATTGGTTATTATAAAGTTTAACGTTTGTTTATATCCTTTTATTTTGTTTGCTGCCATCAGATCTTTCTTTTCCTTTCTTCAGTTTCTCCTGATCCCTCCAAAATGTCAGCCATACCATTAATTGATGAGAGCTATGGTGTCTCTAAAGATTCTTTTCCTACTCCAGACTAAACATTCCCAGTTTCCTCACGCAATTATATATGTATTACTATGTATATAAAATGCTTTATAAATTGCCTTTTACAACCCCAACGCACACGGAAATGTCTACAACACAAAATATGTGTATGGTTCTTAGCAAATGCTTTATAAATGCTATTTGTCATTATAATTGTTAATCACTTAATAAATACTTGTTGAATGAATGAATGGACTAAATGATAACATAGATGTCAGCTCTCTGTGTAATTTATAACAAATTATTAGATTCTCACTTAAGCTCAGGATCTAGCTAATATGGCGTGTACTTTAGTCTCCACTGTACAAATGAATAAATTAGTCCTGGAACTATCAGCTTCTTCTCACCCCACTGCCTTCTAAGTTAAATCTGTGCCTTTAGGAAGAAAGCCAAAAAATATCTTGCTGCTGTGGACTAAATGAAAATTGCTGCTGTCCCATTGGAGAAAAAAGAGCACCGAAGAAAAATTAGAAACTACTCTACAATTTAGGGGCTGGAAATAAGCTCTTCTAAAGGGTTACTTTGTAGGGCTCTGAAATTCTGGGTAAACTAACACATAAATGAAAGAAAAGCAAAAACTATAAATTTTACCTGTTCTACTTCATGAGAAAGTTTCTTTCTTCATTCTCTCATCTCCCATATATGTCATTCTGTTTTGTTGTTGAATAATGATAGTGGTGACTTTGATGCTGCTGATAATGATGAAGATGATGATAATGTTATTGATGATAGTAATCCTATTATAAGAGATAGAAAATTTTTTTCATGTAAGCAAGATGGAGTTCAATGTCTACGAAAAATATTAAAAAATCTTACTGAAGACACAAAAGTTGCATCTTATGACCTCATTCATGATTGTTTCTTTCTTGTTTAAGATTCCAGGAGTTTTCCCCAAATCATTCACATCGAGAAGCAGGGAGAGCCACCACATCAAGCCCAGAGCAAAAAGTACGGATGGCTACTTATATCACATTGATAGGAAGGATCCAACTGGGGTTTAGTGAATTCTCAAATGTCATGTAGTGTGACTTATATTTGTACAATAGGTTCCCATGACAAGATATCCCCCAGGCCTCTTTCTCAAGACCTCCCAGAAACAGACTCTCCAACCTCTGGAGCCAGAGATTCAGTTGTATCTTTTCCTCATTCCAATACACACACACACAACTTCAATATAGCCCCAAAGGACAGATCCAGGAACAGTGAGCAGTGGATACAAAGAAGTCCTTTAGACTGAACGTCAGAAAAAGCTTCCTTAATAATTAAACTTGTCCCAAAGTGGGATATATTGAAAATGTGTTTTTTTTCCATTTTGGAAGTCTTCAACTGAGGTTGGATCATTACTTCACACGTATACTATCTCTTGGATATTTTTTTTTTGTATGAATTGGATTTTTATCAGGGCTGTCCCTTTCCATTATCATTTTCTGTGACTGTGTGATAGATACATGACTGAAAGACATTTAACTTCTTTGTTCCCGAGTTTCTTCATCTAAAATGGGCATAATGATATCACTGACATTTTAATGTTGTAACAATAAAACAGATAATTGAAGTACTTTAAAGCAATAGATAAATTTGAGCTCCGATTTTCCACATCTTTAGCCTTTAACCCCACTACCTTCCCTCAGACTACTGAAGAATCTAAATTTTTCTTTTATCTTGCCAGCGAGTTTCTAAGCTGAGGTGATAAAGACCATCAGGTGTCTTAGCACTTAGGACATCTGGAGAGTTCCTCTTCTCCAACAAATTAAATGATGGGTCAGAGAAATTTAAGTCTATCCATATTTCATAAGCTTCTTGAATTCTATAAAGGAAATCTCTCTTAGGATCAAAAGGGGGAAAATGGTTAGTGTGATTATGAAAATATTCTATCCTGGAATACTTAATAGGAGAGTGCTCAGATATTTCAGCCTGATTTCTCACAGTTTTCGAGTTCATCTACTATCTCATAATTTAAATCCAAGGGGAAAAAATTAGACCTCTGTCATATACATTTTAGTCTAGGCAGAACTTTCTGAGTCAATTCCAATTTAATTCATTTTTGATAAAGTGTATCATCATGGTATAAGTAATGAATTCTTATCTACGGCTTTTAATTTTTTTCAAAGCACTTCAGGATTTTCATGGCAGGCAAAGACTGTTTCATCATGGATTTCAGAATTTAGAGAAAAAAAAAAGAAAGTGGGAGGGGATTGTGCAGAGCTTAGGACTCATTTCTTTCTTTAACTTAGCAAGATTTTTTATTTTTTAAGATATAATGATGATCAGTTCTGATGGATATGACTCTCTTCAACAATGAAATGCTTCAAAACAGTTCCAATTGTTCAGTGAAGAAAGCCATATACACCCAGAGAGAGGGATGTGAAATGTGGACCACAACATATCATTTTAATGCTCTCTATTGATGTTTGCTTGTATTGTATTTCCTTTATCTGGTTATTCTTTCTTGTAGATATGATTTCTCCTGCACAAAAATGATGTGTGGAAATAAGCATACATATATTCGATTTCTTAAATATTTTAACATAATTAACATGTATTGGCTATCCTGCCATCTAAGGGAGGGATGGGGAGTAGGGGGGAAAATTTGTAACAGAAAGCTTTGTAAGGGTTAATGTTGAAGAATTACCTATAAATATGTTTTGCAAATAAAAAGTATTAATAAAATTTAAAAAAAGATATAATGATGAACATATCGATATAACTCATAAAGAAAAATATAACCTCTCACATCAGAATTAAAATCTAGGATTTCTTTCACTCTTCATAGTGTTGACAAGAATTCAATTCTTCTTAGATACTTATTAGAGACAGTTGAGATTGAACAGTTCAAGCTGACCTCTTTAAATCAGGATTTGGGCATCTTCAATCAGTTTACTCTTTATGACCTCTTGTGAGAAGTCTGTATTTGCCTCCTTGGTCATTAGGTATCTCTTCCTATCTCTCCAATTGCAGTCAGTTAAGGTGTCATTTTGCTGATGTAGAATATATATTTCCTTGAGGGAAGGAACTGTAGAATTTTCACTTTGGCAGTCTTAACAGCTAGGCTCGTGCTTGGCTTGAAGAAAGTGTCTCATAAATATCTATTATTTTGGTTTCATGGATCTGATTTGATCTTATCCAAAGGGGGAAAAATAAAACATTCAAGTGTACATCATCTAAAAGTGCAAGTTATCAGCGCTAGGATCATAGAATCCAAAGTTTGGAAATGAGTTAAGAAATGTCCTAACTCAGCACCCCACTTTTCCCCCTAGCTGGAGGAGAAGAATAAGCATTTTTATAGTACCTCGTATATGCCAGCCATTGTGCTGATTGCTTGATGGATTGTTCTGCTGACCACAGTAATAGCTGATCTTGGTCTAACACTTCTGCATCTGCAAAGTATTTTGTAGAAACTTTCTCATATTGATCTTCATAGCATCCCAGTGAAGTGAGTATCATACCGTCCATGTTGTCTCTATTTTACAGAGAAGAGAATCTAGTCTGCGAAAGAGACAGGGGATTTTGCATGGCCCCAAATGGTCCCAGAACTATTAAGTTATCTCCTGATGAAAGTCTAGGACACTGTTCACATGTGGCATTTTCAAATCCAAGAGCTGTCACTTTCTAAATAAAAGAAGTTCTAGGAAAACTACAATATCCATGAATCTCTTTTTCCTTATCCAGAAATGATGAAGTTGAAATGAGACTATCAATAGGATGTCTTATAACTCTAGATCTAAGTTTTCTTTCTTTTTTATTTCATAGAAATGTATGTGAGAGAAAGATATAAAGAGTAAAAAACAGAGGCAGAAAATTGAGACAGGAAAAGACAGAAATGAGATAGACGAGACAGAGTTACAGAAAAAGAAATAGAGACAGAGACAGATATGAGAGAGATAGATTTAAAGAGAGATAGGGCCTCATAAAGAGTCTTCTGCAATGTTAACAGAAGAGAAGACCAAGGTGAGGGAGTAGGGGATGGATTTGTTAATCTATCTCATTTAAGTGACCATGGTTACAGAGAGAGAATTGTATTTGCACTATAAGCAATCAATAAGTGTTTGTGTCTAAGGTGTGCCAGGCAATGGACTTAATCCTGGATATACAAAGAAAGTTTTTTCTTTCTTTTTTTAATTATTCGTTTCCTTGAGAAGCTCATAATATAATGGAGGAAGCAACAAGTAAGCAAATACATCCAAGGAGTAATGCAGCATCCGGACAAACAGGAAATGATCAGCAGAAGGAAGTTATCAGAATTAGAAGAGATTGGGGTGTTTTTTGTAGAAGGAGAAATTTTAGCTGGGACTTAAAGGAATGCAGGGATGCAAGGAGCAAAGAAAAGGAGGAACATTTCCATCTGGATGCCAGCTAAGTTGAATGACCATAGGATGAGACCCTGAATTTCACTTTGCTATCTTAGCAGTCCCAAACCTTTTTTAGCTCATTTCTGGGATTCTACAGTGTTTGTTTGGGCAGTTAGGAAGATCAGTTATCATCCCTCATTATCTACAGTGAAAATTGAAAGAAGTTCACCATTAATACAAGCAAAATCAAGTAAGCCTGTAGATTTGGTTATAGTACCAAGATCACTTGAGAATCTTTGACAATGTTATATAAAATTCTTTTGGTCCACCCTATTAAATGAGCATGTGCAATTAGATAGGTAAAGACATTTTGCAATCTGTATTGGCCTGATCCCTTAAATTAGATCTGTCCAATACTTTGTGCCACCTTTCCTTTTTTTTGACAAAGATATTGGAGGGGTTTAGAAGCAATTAGGTTTAAGTGACTTGTCCAGAATCATACACCTTGTCAGTTTGAGAGGCTGTATTTGAATTCAATATTGAACCCAGTACTCTCACTCTATCCATTGTGATACCTAGCTACCCTCCTGTCCAATTATATGAAATACAAATGGGAAACATTTGACAAAATAAAACTAGCTTACATAGCACTTTATTTTTTTTATTTTTTTTTAATAAAGCTTTTTATTTGCAAAACATATGAGTGACCTTTCAACATTGACCTTTGCAAAAAAAAACTTTTTTTTCCCAAGCTTTTCCTTTCCCTCCCCCCGCCCCCCACCCCTAGATGACAGGTAATCTAATACATACTAGATAGGATA
>JAJPUD010012126.1:23762-46354 GCA_023553655.1 Myrmecobius fasciatus
TTTCAATTTCCAGTTTCTTGCCACTACAAAAAGGGCTGCCACAAACATTTTTGCACATGTGGGTCCCTTTCCCTCCTTAAAAATCTCTTTGGGATATAGGCCCAGTAGAAACACTGCTGGGTCAAAGGGTATGCACTGTTTGATAACTCTTTGAGCATAGCTCCAAATTGCTCTCCAGAATGGTTGGATCCGTTCACAGTTCCACCAACAATGTATCAGTGTCCCAGTTTTCCCACATCCCCTCCAACAGCTATCATTATCATTTCCTGTCATTTTAGCCAATCTGACAGGTGTGTAGTGGTATCTCAGAGTTGTCTTAATTTGCATTTCTCTGATCAATAGTGACTTGGAGCACCTTTTCATTACATAGCACTTTAAAAGTAAAGTCAATCTGTAGGCTGCAGGGCTCCTTAAGTATGGATAAGAGGCCATTGTTTCTATCTAAGTTTAGCAATGCTGCCCTGGACTGACATTTCTGCCATGGCACCTTTATCAATTGCCTTTCCCTCTTTCATTAGTTTGTTGTTGTTTTTCAATTACTTAGTCATTAATTCAGTAAATTAGTTGACTGGGAAATGAGGGTTAGAGGGAAGACTTTTCCTGACAAGTTTACCATAGAAGCACAGAATTTTGTCTCAAGTCAGATGACTATAAAAGCAATCTAGAAATAAGAATATAGTCCAATCCCTTTATGAGACCCCCAAGGATCCAGTCTTGCCCAAAGTCACCTATTGAGACAATGACATTACCAAAGCTGGACAGAAGTGAGATCCAAGCTGGGCTGGGGCCATATTACTGAATTGTGCTACAGACAGGTTGGTTCTCTTCCTTTTATATACAGGCCTTATCAAGTAAAGAAAGGGTGACTTTTCACCAAGATAAGATCTAAATGGGTTCACGATCTAGATAAAAAGAGTGATATTATAACCAAATTAGAGGAACATAGGATAGTTTACCTCTCAGACCTGTGGAGATGGAATAAATTTATGTCCAAAGAATATCTGGAACTCTTAATTGAACACCAGATAGATAATTTTGATTATATTAAGTTAAAAAGTTTCTGTACAAACAAAACTAATGCAGACAAGATTAGGAGGGAAGCATCAAATTGGGAAATCATCTTTACATTTAAGTGTTCTGATAAAGGTCTCATCTCTAAGATATATAGAGAATTGTCTCATATTTATAAGAATTCAAGCCATCCTCCAATTGATAAATGTTCAAAGGATATGAACAGACAATTTTCAGATGATGAAATTAAAATTATTTATAATCATATGAAAAGGTGCTCCAAATCACTATTAATCAGAGAAATGCAAATTCAGACAATTCTGAGGTACCACTACACACCTTTCAGATTGGCTAAAATGACAGGAAAAGATAAAGATGAATGTTGGAGGGGATGCAAGAGGAATGGGACACTGCTACATTTTTGATGGAGCTGTGAACGGATCCAACCATTCAGGAGAGCAATTCGGAGCTATGCTCAAAAAGTTATCAAACTATGCATCCCCTTTGACCCAGCAGTGTTTCTATTGGGCTTATATCCCAAAGAAATCATAAAAGAAGGAAAGGGCCCCACATGTGCAAGAATGTTTGTGGCAGCTCTTTTTATAGTGGCTAGAAACTGGAAACTGAATGGATGCCCATCAATTGGAGAATGGCTGAATAAATTATGGTATATGAATGTTATGGAATATTATTGCTCTGTAAGAAACGACCAGCAGGACAATTTCAGAGAGGCCAGGAGAGACTTGCATGAACTGATGCGCAGTGAAGTGAGCAGAACCAGGAGATCATTATTCACGGCAACAACAATACTATATGAGGATCAGTTCTAATGGATATGACTCTCTTCAACAATGAAATGCTTCAAACCAGTTCCAATTGTTCGGTGAAGAAAGCTATATACACGCAGAGGAGGGATGTGAAATGTGGACCACAACATAACATCTTCATGTTCTCTATTGAGGTTTGCTTGTATTGTATTTCCTTTATCGGAATATTCTTTCTTGTAGATACGATTTCTCCTGCACAAAAAATGATGCAATAACTATACATATATTCGATTTCTTAAGTATTCTAACATAATTATCATGTAGTGGATATCCTGCCATCTAGGGGAGGGGTGGGGAGTAGGGGGGAAAATTTGTAACAGAAAGCTTTGTAAAGGTTAATGTATAGGAATTACCCATACAAATGTTTTGCAAATAAAAAGTATTAATAAAAAATAAATAAATAAATAAATAAATGAATGAATGAATGAATGAATGAATGAATGAATAAATAAATAAATAAAAGAAAGGGTGACTTTTTCTGTCTTAGAAATTGCTTACATTATTCCTGAGAAGACTAGGAATGAGAGAAGACCTACTCCTTAGAAAGAGAAAGAAGGAATATCTGAATTGGTTACTTTTTTAACCATTAGTATAGAGAATATCTGATCAATTCTACTCTTCTATAAAGGCTTCATAATTAGAGATAAACTACCCTGAAATCAAGTTTTAAAATACTGATGTTTTGTTTAACAGATATTGGATTTAAAATAAAATTTTGAAAATAAAAAGCTTTATAAAAATCAAAATAAAATGTTTGTGTTTTATTTCACTTTTTAAGACAACAAAAGGATATATTATTAAGAATGTCATTTAAAGGTCTTACTGATTTTTGTGGATTTACTGTATTTCTTTCTAATATCTAAAATGCAGCTATAAACCAGATCACAAGGGACTCCACACATTCATTGATAACCTGTGCAGCATTTTCCAGTAAGTGGGCAAAAATATTTTATTTGTATGAACTTGTTTCTTAGGGTTTATTTTTGCCTGTATGATAACAAATATTTTCCACTAGAGTCTAGAATGTCCACACAATGTTATAGAAGTGGTTCTAGGTTGCTGAAAACAAATTCTACCAGTATTATGATCTGATATGTCTCTACCAAGCTGGAAAAGCTTTGCATTAATCATGAACTATGTGTGTACATGTATCACCCACAGACCAACCAAGCTAAGTTTAGAGAAGTGAGGCTGGTAAATATTTCCCTCAAAACAAAAAAAAAAAGTAAAACTCAAATCTAATAAAGAATTCATGCATGCAGAGTTTTGCAATCTTTGTGGAGAGAGTCTTTGCACCAATGAAATTATTGATCATTTGAAGTAGAGTATTTGTAATCTACCTACAAAGCAACATTTTATTTAAAACAACAAAGAAACTTAGGAAGTTATTTAAACTTTTAAATAATCACCTATATCTACTTAATGCTGAAATCCCAAACTATTCTCAAAGATAAACAGATAAGCTACTCAGAGTAAAGTGAAAGATAGTTTAACATGCTGAGCCATATTTTAACAGAAAACTAGATGATCTTTCTAAACAAACAAAGTCCCCATGTCCACCGGCAATACTATGTCTTGTAGGCAATTTTTCTCGCAAATAATGACTAAAGAGCACCTGATTTGCTCTTTAATTAGATTAGATTATAAAAATTATGCTATGTTGATTCTTACCCTTTTTTTAGCTCCATCTCTTGCTAATCTGTCAGCTTCTTCATTGCCTGCAAATCCTGAATGACCAGAAACATGCATCCATTTTATGCCTATGGCTAGAATAATGTATCAAGCTTAACAAAGCCTTCTTTATTAATGACATCTTTTCCTGTGCTTGTTGTCCAGCCATTTTTCTTCCAGTCTTAAACCTACTATTATACCATTTATAGTCAATATACTAACTGTGTAGAGAAGCAGCTTACTGAAGTTCTGTTCGATTGCTTTACAGGCAGCATGTATTTCTGCACTTTGGTTTGTTGTTGTCTAGGAAGTCAATCACCCACATTTAGGGGGTGTCCTGGTCCCCAATAAACACCAACGCCGGCTCATGCTTTCCCTTTCCCATTGCTAGAGAAAGTTGTCACCTGTGTAAACTACAACTGGATCTCCCATATAAGAAAATATATTTTAGCCATGAGTCTGTATTTTGTTTTGCAAGCTTTGAGCAAGGCTCTTCCTCTTCATCCAATGATTCACAGGTCTTTTTTTTTTTTTACTTCATTTTAGGGTCTTTTGTTTTATATTTCTTTGTCTGCTCTGTTCAATTATCAGGGTTTATAGTATTTTGGACAAAGGCCCAAGCTTCATCCTCAATAGCAAACTTCTTGAGCTGGGCAGCAGGAAATTAATTAACTTGTGCTCCACATCCACTCTAGATATTCTTGCAGTCTCTCCCATGCTGCGCTCAGGCAGCAGGGGCCACAGCATTGGAAGGCATCCAGGACAACTCTGGGGAAAGGGCCCAGAGCCTTAGCATGGCCCTTTCTGTAGTATAGAGGCCACACTCAGGACAGGGGTAGGAACCCTTTTCCCTTTTCAATGATTGCTTTGAGATGGATACAAGCCCAGTAGAGACACTGCAAAATCAAAAGATATGTACTTTTTTGGGGTCTTTTTATTAAAGCTTTTTATTTTCAAAACATGCATGGATAATTTTTCAACATTAACCCTCCCAAAACCTTGCATTCCAATTTTTCCCTCTTCCCCTCACTCCCTCTTAGATGACAAAAAATCCAATATATGTTAGGCATGGTAATATATGTTAAGTCCACGATATGCATGCATATTTATGCAATTATTTTGCTGCACAAGAAAAGTCAAATCAAAAAGGGAAAAATGAGAAAAAATAAAATGCAAGCAAACAACAATAAAGAGAGTAAAAATGCTATCTTGTGATCTACTCTCAGTTCCCACAGTCCTTTGTCTGCATGCAGATGGCTCTCTTCATCACAAGGTCATTGGAACTAGTCTGAATCACCTCATTATTGAGAAGAGCCATGTCCATCAGAATTGATCATCATATTGTTGTTGCCGTGTATAATGATCTCCTGGTTCTGCTCATTTCGCTCAGCATCAGTTCATGAAAGTCTCTCCAGGCCTCTCTGAAGTCATCCTGCTGGTCATTTCTTATAGAACAATAATATTTCATGACATTCATATACCATAACTTCTTCAGCCATTTTCCAACTGATGGGTGTGGATTCAGTTTCCAGTTTCTTGCCTCTACAGAAAGGGCTGTCACAAACATTTTTGCACATGTGAGTCCCTTTCCCTCCTTTAAGTTCTCTTTGGGATACTGGCCCAAGAAAAACACTGCTGGATCACAGGGTCTGCACATTTTGATAGTGCTTTGGGCAGAGTTCCAAATTGCTCTCCAGAATGGTTGGATTAGTTCACAACTGCTGTATTAATGCCCATTAAACTTTTTTTTTTCCTAATCCTACAGCATGATCCAATTTCATTCATCTTAATTTAGCAGGTGTTTATGAAAGAAGTATTCTATATAAGATGGTTCAGGGCATTTGGGGAATAAAAATATAAGAACAGGACATTTTTATCTTCATGATATTGTTTTCTATTCATCTCCAAACTCTTCTTTTCTTTTTGAAATACCTGATTGACACAGTTTTCTGACTTTCAATAATTCCACATCTTTTACTTGAGAAGCCCTAGTTACCTTGAACAAATTTGAGACATCTATTAAAGCTGTGAAATTCTAAAGAACATTAAATGTGTTACCACTCAACTAATGCTTTTGAATTATCTTTGAATTATCAGAACCTGAAATTGGCTTGTTTACTGACAAATGATCATCCTTCATTCTTTGCTTAAACACTGACATTTAAATATATGATCTATCATGTTCAAAAAATCTGTAGTGGTCCTAAACACAAAAATCTTTCCACTACTTGAAATGCAAGTTAATGGGATTTTTCAGTGCTCCAAACATTTTCATGATGGGTGTATTGGGGAAGCCTGACTAGAATAGGGCAGAATACCAGGTATTTCCTACAGAGGAAATACAGAGCATCAATAGGGAAGGTTAGGCAGCTGATGCAGAAGTAGAACTATCTAATATAGGGGGATAGGACACTACAACTAGCAAAGATATGGAATAGGTCTAAAGATGTTAAGCTTCTTTATTGTTAGGTACCAGATCCTCAGGAAGTAAATTCAGGCTACACTTCAAATTAGAAGTGGAGGTCATTAAAAGAATATTGAAATTTTCAATCTGAAATTCAGTTTGATAAATGACTTCTGGATTTGCCTTAAGTTAGAATTAGACTAAAAAAACAAACAAAAAATGTTTATTAGTCACCAATTATATGACAGGCACTGTGCTAAGCACTAAAAATACAAAAAAATAAAATAAAATAACAACCCCCACCTTGGAGACATTCATAGGCTAATGTGGAAGATAATACATTAAAAAGAAGTGAGAAGGTGAGAAGGTAGAATTTGTCACTTGGCCTAAGGGCATGATAAAGATAGAATAGGAGTTATGGGTTTTGAGTTAGTTTTATCTCACAGCATGATGAGTTTCTGAATATTTTAACTTGATTTCCATTTGTAATGACTATGCTATACAAATAAGCATGTGTATAAACATACACACAAGCATAACTCTCTATATCCACATGCATACATATATGAATATACATAAAATGAGATGTATATGTATTTCTTAGTTTGTATAATATTTGCTTTTCATCTACTTTGTTTTATTTGTGGATAATTTTTACAGACCCTGTCAATAAGGTTCTGACATGCCCTGGGAATTGATTCCAATAACACAATATGAGCTGCAAACAAGTATATTTGAATGATTTCAAAATATATGGGGAATATTTAAATTCCACAAGAAATATATTTTTTCATTGCGGTTTAAAAATACTTTTGGCATCCATTCATCTCTCAATTCGACACCAGATGCTTATGATCACAGACTCATTGATCATAGTTATCTCTGATTTTATATCTTTAAAATTAATCTTACATAATTTTGATGTATGAATGGGAGATACCTTGTCAGATGAGAGTCTTCAAGCCTGTTTTGTTCTATCAAATAAAATACTTCTTTTATAATAAATAAGCATTAAATACAGTGGAATCTTCTATCCTTTACCACTTTGTCAATTGTATAATGGGAGACTAATGTGCACTGATGTGAGATATTGCCTGTAATAAAGACAGATTCTTTTTCTTCTTGCCTTTGTATTTCCAACATTGACTTCACCATCTTATGTACAGTATATCTTTAATCAACTTGTATCCCTTCCTTCCTCAAGGAATAGTATCAGCAAGTGTGCTCTCAAGGTAAATGTATTATTTTTATTTTAAATAATGATAGAAATGAGAAATAATATTCAATTTTCTCTTCTGTAAAAAGGGGAAAATAAATACATCTGTCATAAAGGTTATTGTGAGTACCAAATGTTGTCTCTTATACCTGGGATTCTCTCAGTCCTCATTTTTGCCTCCTGGCTTCCCGCAAGTTCTAGCTAAAAATGTCCCTTCTACCTGAATTATTTTTTAAGTCCTCTTAATATTAATGATAAGAATGGAAGAGAAAACTCCAAATCATTGGGAAATGAACAAGTTCTTGATAGCAGGGAGTGCTTTGTTTTAATGTGAGTTAATATATATATCAAGCACTTTGCAAACCTTAAAGCACTATATAACAGCTACAAATTATTATGGTTATTATTGTCATCCTTATCCTCATAATTTACCCAGCATTCAACTTGCAAATTTGGGGTCATATTTTACCTAGAAGTCAATAAAGTTTTTTGTTTGTTTTTTTTTTTCCTCTTTATGTGTCTTTTTCCATTTTTCCAAAGATCTTGCTTTCAGATTTGGTAAGTGATTTACCTCCCTTGGTATTCTCTCTCACAAAGGTTGCTTGTTGAAATGAGTAAATTCTTCATCTGAAACTTCTTCAGTGTGATGTTACTGTACACCATACATGTTTGTCTCATGGTATAATTCTACTAATCTAGATCTCCACTTCAAATTTCCCTTGTACTTATTATCCTTCTGTAACTGTGCTTCAAAGTTCTTGAAGGTACATATAACTTTTCACAGACCTTGTTTAATGTTTGAGAAAGCTGAACCAAAATCCTTTGGCTTTTTTGAGTAATTTTTATTCCATTGACTTTTTTACATAGTTCTCTTTATGAATTTCTCATCATTTACATCTACCCCATCAAAGTGATATTACATAGGAAGTCACAGTTATCAGTCTTAATGGTAAAATAAGATCTTACTTTGTGAGAAGGAATATTCAGGAAACTTCACAGTGAAAACAACAATGATATCTAACTAATCTTAACATGAGCAACATAATCCAGGACAATTATTGGTTATCTTATAACATTATCTACAGAGGGAATGGAGAATAGGAGTTGTCTGTAAGATGGTTTTCCACACACTGAAGATGAAAAAGAGCATGTTATCCCCACAAACATCATTCACTGCTCATATTTAAAAAAACACATTTTTCCCTTTTTAACCCATTGCTTAAGTATCCCTCGCTGCTTTTCACTCCAGTGCCTCCTTGCATGCAGAAGTTCTGCTTCTTCCTTTCCTTTCAATGTTCAACAGAATTTTAATGGACTGATGGAGTGATAGAAGTGGTTGTCCTAATGTTCCATGCTTGACACAGAACAAATGTGGAATGTTGTTGTGACTATAAGAAATTTGGTACAATTTGGGAGCCACATTTTAAGGGACCAAATGAAAGACCACAGATACAAGTGATTGTGGTATTGGATTAATAGAGTGTATGACAAATTCAACATTTAAGGCATGTTCTATTTCCAGGAGGTTTATAAATTATAAATTAAATTTGGCCAAGAAAGCACTTTTAACCAGGTGTTTACTATGTTCTCTGCTTTCTCTCAGTTGTTTGCCTACAATTTCAACCAATTGACTCATTTATTTCACCTTTAAAATATTTTAGAAGAGATCACTAAATCATTTCAACAAATTGGGATGCCAAAATATTTAGCTTTAGACCTGTCTCTCAAGAGATCCTTCATGCCTTCCAGGAAAATGGGAATAATTTTCCCTACAGGGATCCTTAAAAATAAGTGGGCTATATGATGATTTAGCAAACTGAATAATCTGAAACTAAGTATGGAGAAATAGCAGAGGAGCAAGGGTAGAGACCTTGGGCTCATATGTTTGATTTGGGTGGTTGTGGTGGTGGTGGCAGGTGTGTGTGCGTGTGTGTGTACGGAGGATAATAGAGGGAACAGAGGGAAGGAGAGAGGTACAGTTCATATCCTCATGTAGAAAAGAAGTAAGAAAAATGGAAATAAGTATAAATAGTTTTTTCTTTGGGATTTACATGAAAAAAGATGGACAAGATAGTTATCATAGTTTAAGAGATGATTCTGTGAAATGTATATAGGTGGGTATAAGTATATATACATATTTGTGAACAGATAAATACAAATATATATATATGCATATATATATATACATATTTAATTTTATTTTATTTGCAAAACATATGTATGGGTAATTCTTCAACATTAACCCTTACATGGTTTTCTGTTACAGATTTCCCCCCCTAATCTCCTCCCCTCCCCTAGATGGCAGGATATCCATTACATGTTAATTATGTTAAAATACTTGACAAATCGAATATATGTATACATATTTCCAAACTTATCATTGTTGTGCAAGAAAAATCGTATCTACACAGAAGACATATCAGATAAAGGAAACACAATGTAAGCAAACATCAATCAAGAGTATGAGAATGTTATGTTGTGATCCACATTTCACATCCCTCTCCCTGGGTGTATATGGCTTTCTTCACTGAACAATTGGAAAGTGGTTTGAAACGTTTCATTGTTGAAGAGAGCCATGTCCATCAGAACTGATCATCATGTAATATTGTTGTTGCCGTGTATAATGATCTCCTGGTTCTGCTCATTTCACTCAACATCAGTTCATGCAAGTCTCTCCAAGCCTCTGTGAAATCGTCCTGCTGGTCATTTCTTAGAGAACAATAATATTCCATAATATTTATATATCATAATTTATTCAGCCATTCTCCAATTGAAGGGCATCTATTCAGTTTCCAGTTTTTAGCCAGTACAAAAATGGCTGCCACAAACATTCTTGCACATGTGGAGCCCTTTCCTTCCTTTATGATTTCTTTGGAATATAATCCCAAAAGAAATGCTGCTGGGTCACAGGGTATGCACAGTTTGATAACTTTTTGAGCATAGCTCCAAATTGCTCTCCAGAATGGCTGTATCCATTCACAGCTCCACCAACAATGCATCAGTGTCCCAGCCTTCCCATATCCCCTCCAATATTCATCATTAACTTTTCCTGTCATTTTAGCTAATCTGACAGGTGTGTAGTGGTATCTCAGGGTTGTCTTGATTTGCATTTCTCTGATCAATAGTGATTTGGTGCACCTTTTCATATGACTACAAATAGTGATAAATTCAAATATTAAAGATGAGAAAGATGTGTACATATTTTTAGGCAGCTAGGAAGTTGTCAGTGAATAAGAAGAGATGAAAATTGTAATTATGGCAACAGCAAACTATCAGATGAGACGGGAAAATATGAAAAAAATAATAAAAATGAACACATTAGCCCAGAAATGATTTATTTCTTTATCAGATACTCAAAAATCAGTGCAATAAAGCATAATGTCAAGGTGATCTAAGATATAAAATACAGATGATGAATACACAGATGTGTACATCACACACCTATGTATCCAATATACATGAATATACATAGAAACACATGCATATGTTCATAAATTCTTAAAAATATATACACATAAGTGAAGTGTATTTTTATATGTGTGCACATAGTTGTGTGAGTGTTTACATGAATACATCAAAGCATATATTTATAATTCAAGATATTTGTGCTTCCTTTCCTATTGAGTAGAAACTCTTTTTGGAGGAAAGACTCTCATTTTTGTCTTTGTTTCACTGGTACCTAGCACAGTGTCTGGCACATAGCAATCACTTAATAGATGTTTGTCAATTGATGGATTAAGATGACCCAATTCTGATGGGACTAGAGGTTAATGGAAATAAATGCCTTATCACCACATCAACATCATTCACTATGGCCATGGCCCACTCTATGACCACCTAACAATAATTTTTGTTACTATAAAAAATTGCAATTGTACCAACAAACCTTTGATTGTTCTGGGGACATGACACTTCTCTGTCTACTCTAGTGAACACAAACTTTTAACTGGAGTGGCCATCAAATTGCAGCAGGGACAAATCATTATTCTGACCTCCAAATTGCGAGATGTTTGCCCAAAACTGTGAAGGGTTCTTATCACATCTTCTGTAGATTGCGTACTTGAGAAGATGAAGCTTGCACTAAATGTGAGAGGGGATAAGAGATTGCTATTCCATTCAGTAAATGACCCAAAAAGATTGAAAATGCTGAAAATGATCAGATTCTTAAGTTTAAAAAAAAAAGAAAAAAACAGACTAGAGGGAGAGAAATAAAATAATAGATTCCATTTCAACATTGTTTTAACCAAATCAGAAAATGAAAATAAAACTGATTGTTGGAATAATATTCATTAAAAGTCCATTAATGTATAATAATGATTCCTTTAAAATTTTGATTGTGGATAAAATATCAAAATGTTGGGGCATCAACTTCTGAAAATAGTATTCTCTTAATTTTTTTTATATCCATTACATAGTACATCAGACACAATATATTAAGTGTCTAATAAGTCTTTTCTGACTCCTTTAGCATTCAGGATCATAGGCTTATAATTCTATAGCTGAAAATGATCACTAAGGGATTGGTTTTATCAAGATCAGGCCTTTTAATTTTAAGTATGAACAAACTGAGGCTGAATGAGATTGAGTCCATCAAGATCTCTCCCACAGGCAGGAAGCATCAGAGCATGAATATAAACTGAGGCCCTAAGATTCTAGAATAAGTGAATCAAAAAACTTGCATCTAAAATGTCAGTGCTGCTACTGATGCCAGTTTTATTCTGTTTCCTTTTGTATAAAATGATTATAAAAACTACACTTATCTAGTCTGGGTATTGATCAGATCAAATGGAATACAATATTTGCAAACCTTAAAACTGCTATGATAATTTCATCTTCACCATTATCACTATTACATCATATTAATCTTCTCATCTTTCTCATCTGAGAAAAATCTTTCTGAGAGAAGACATAATCCCATTATTATCTTAAGTTTAATAGTCTGCAGATTGTTGCACCAATAGGCTAAATGGTTGCTTTTTGAAACTGAATAAGAACATGAAGATATTAAGTCCATCTTTAGTGGTTTCAATGGAGACATCCTCGGGACCATGTCAGAAGCAGATACATAATTAGAATAGCAGGTCCATCAGAGTGATGGAGCATCACTAATTGATAATGTAGATAGTCAGCTTGAATGTACAATGGATAATGTCCCAAGGAAGATCCAGAAGTCTCTATTATACCCAAAAGAAGGATTTGCTTGAGCATCTGAACTTCCACTCAGCATACATAAGAGAGAGATCCTACAGCTTTCTGGGAATTTCCTTTAGCCTGGATTATGTCACCAAGGGTTAGATCTATATGTAGGAAGAGGAATAGGGTGTAATATTCACACTATAGGCCAGTGAGCTCTTGACATAATTTTTGACAATGGTCTAAAACACAATATTAAAAGAATAATTTGTGGGGATTTTCAAAGGAAAGGTGTCATGTTGCTATGCAAAAACAAAGAAACAAAGAAACAAACAAAAACAGATTATGGCAGAGTAACCTTGGTTCTATTTATGATAAGATTACTAAATTGGTAGAACAGCTCAATGCTGTAAACATAGAATGAGCTTAAATTATATCTGATGGTCTGAGATCTTTTAAGATGGATTTTTTTCTGCTTTTTTTTTTTTTTGTTTTGTTTTGTTTTGTTTTGTTTTGTTTTGTTTCTTTTGCAACACCAGAGTTTAGCTTAGCTCTTGGCACTTAATCAATGCTTCTTAACTTGACTTGAATTCAGGAATGGCAGTGATAAATTAGCCACCTTCTAAACAAAAGTGATAACTATGAGGAAGCCTTCAAAATCATTTTAAAAGATAATTAATTTAATAATTAAATTAGTTAAAGAAGCTATAGGTATTTAACCAGGAGAAGAGAATATCTATTATATGACAAGCATATGAATGCTTGTCAATTTTTATCATAATGAATTCTGCACTGGGTTCAATTATCTGATTCATAATTCATATTTTGATTATGTTATTAATTTACTTTATAGTGATAGTTGTTGAATTTTCTGCCTATCACAACATGATTCTGAGAAGAGAACCTTAAGGCTTCAATATATTGACAAAAATTTCATGACACTCCAAAGGTCAATCTTTGCCTTATAGAAATCTACTAAAGAACCTGGAGCTGAAGAGTATCTATATATACATGTATATGTATATATATATATATCTTTATTTTATATATTTTTATATACATACATATCTATATATATATACATGTAGGTGTATGTATATGATCATTTGTCTAAGAAGGGGAGACATCAAGACTCAAAGGTGGGTCTACTGGCTACAAGTTTGGTAATCTTTTCTTCTCTGAAACTGTATTCAAATTAGCAGTTCATCAAGAAAATGCCTTGCAAAAATAAATATTTATTGCAACACACCTTTGTAATAAGAATGAATGACTTGTTTTATTTGCAAAGACAGATGAATTACTCTTTCCCAGGAGTGAGCCAAGACACATGATTTAATTTGCTCAAAACTGTCTCCCCAACAACTTCTGGGGAATGCATCTTATTTTAATAATGAATCCCAGAATTCTATGGTGCTTTAGCTATTTACCCTAAAGTATCACATAGCACAAGTATGAAGTATAATTGTCCCTATACAAATAAGAAAAATAAGGATCAAAGAATGGAAAAAATGATTTGCCCAAAGTTGCACACCTAAGAAATATTGGCAATTATATTAAAAACCAAGTACATTTCTGGCTCTATTCCAATTTTTTCACACACAACTATTTCCTTAATTAAAAAAAATATTACCAAAACCAGCATCTATGTAATATTCTTAGCTCTACTGTGGTATATTTGGACTGCCTACATTTTAGAAATCCAACTGACTTTTTCCCTATAATTTTGTCTAGTTGCTCTGTCAAAAATATTTCACAATATAGATTATCTATGAATCCACTCTGCTCTCTGGAATTCTTAATCCTACTTGCTTTCATTTAAATCTCTCCCGTTCCTATCCCTTCCATCTTCTGTCCATCATAGAAACCTGGCATCTTTCTGATGAAGATGGTCTTCCTGGCCACCTCACATTGGACACCTTGCCATTGTGATTCCATGATCAATGAGATAGAAGTTAGAATACTCTACACTGTCCATTCTAGATTTCTGCTTACCCCAATCTCCTTTAAAGTTCATCCAGGGCATATCTATCACTCAACCAAAAGTCTGTTATCTGTTATCTATTGCTGTCCATGTCACCCTCCTTTCCTCATCAAGGTCAATACCCAGTTCATAATCATTAAATTTTACCCAACTCCTGCCATTCCCCAAACCTCTCATTATAGAACCATTCCTTATATTTATATTTAACTTTGACTTTTCATTTTGTTACCAAGGATTCCATTTAGATTTGATGTAAGTGAAATTTTCCTTGGTGAAAAAGTCAAAATCCCAAGTCAATTCCCATGGATGATAAGTCTTGAGCTAGAAGAAACCTCAGAATCCAGTTTGGTCAAGCCCCATTTTGGGCATTTAGAAAAACTGAGGACAAAATATTTAAGTGGTTTGTTCAAGGTCACACTGATAGTAAATTTCAGATGCAGATTTTGAAGCCAAATCCTGGAACTCAGCGTCCAGGATATTTTCCACTGTTCAGAGCTCAATTTTATTCTGTAGAAATGCTTAGTGTGCTTTTTGGAGTGCTTATTTTTGTATACTCTAGTAGTTTTTACTCATTATCACCATTATCATCATTTCACTGTTACGTCATGGTAGCAATGAGTAGTGGTTGTAATAATAGGAGTAGGAGTAGCAGCAGCAGTATTACTATTACAAATAATAATGCTACTATACTACGACTCTTTTTCTTAATAGTAATAATACTAGTAGCAGTGGTAATAGTATAGTAACAAAGTAGGAATGTCTCATTCAAATTGATTAATAGTTCAAATGCTATATGCCTACACACAGCCAATCAGAAAACAATAATTTATTGAGAGCTTATCGTGTTCCATGATGCAAAACTCTGGTGATATAGATATAATCACAGACTTTCTATCTATTTCTATCATTCAAATGGGAAAATACAAAGAAAGGGGACCTGAAAAACAGGGATGTAGTGGAATGGTGAAGGCAGATCCACTGTGTGCCATTGTAGAGAAAGTCTTATGGAAACAAATTACCATGGTAGCCTGTAGAAAAATGGAGATGTGATTGACATTGGTCTTCAATTCAAAATGGAAGTTTTAGGAGGAATCAACGAATCAGAGAGAAACTTCCTGGGAGCAGAGATTAATTTCAATATGGGAAATATTGCAGGACTGGAGTGAGCTAAGGTGAACAGTCTTTGGGCATGGCAGAAAAAGTGCAGGTGAATAAGAGGTGCAGTCTCAAAAGGATGCAGTTATGGTAGCACAGTAAAGTAAAGATGAAGGAAGTTTGGTCAGAAGCTTGAAATACTAGCCCATGGGATGTTGGTGATATCAGTGAGAATATTAACAATCCAGCCAGTGAGATGGAACTTTTCCTAAGACATATAAACTAATGATATAGGGATGTATATGTATGTTTTATAATCTATACATGCACATATATTTATCTACTCATTTGTATGTCTGTCAGTATAAACACATAATAACTATTATGATAATGTAATAATCACTTCTTTTCCTCACGTCTCAGGTTCTTATGGAAATATCTGTGACTTCTTTACTGAGTCATTTTGAAAAAATGATTTTTAGGAAAGATAACAAGTATCATAAAATATGAAATAGTATTATTCTAGAAACAATGTCCAAATCTCATCCCCAAATTTCCTCTTTAATCTTTTCCCCATAAAAAAAAAAAAATCTGAGTAAGCCCATGTTTATGGGGAAAATGAAACCAGGAGAAAGCATCTTTTTAAAAGTTTGCTAATAACAACAATAAAAGCAATGTCCTACACTGATAGTCCTTAAGTTTTCTTCTGTACATCCTGTACATATTCTCATTTGTTCTCCTTTTGAGAGTCCATAAAGGTAGAAGTATAATCCACATTTTGTAGCTGAAGAGCTCTGGGGTTAAGCCTGATTAAATATCCCTTTCATTGAGTCACACAGATGTTAAACATCTGAGCAAAGGTTGGGAACTTGGTCTAAGTAGCTCAAAGTCCAGGGCTCTGAACCCTGGCACAGATAACATAATTGAAATGTTTAGAAAGAAGCAAAGATGAAGATCTGGAAAATGAAGAAAAAACACTTCAGAATTATGCTTTGGCATCTTTTGGAAGCTTATTGCATGGTACATGGATATAAAATTTCTGAAATATTATAAATAAGGAAGTTTATAATATTTGGATGTTTTCATTATGAGCTTCATTATGTCAGAAGAGATTGTGAAAAGGTGTTAAAGAAGCTAGTAAATCATGTTGGAGAGTCCCCTGTGAGAAGCCTGATATTGCCAGAGGAACGAGTGATTGCACACACTGTGTGTGGGTTGCCCTCTCTTTGATGAGGTCAGCTAAGTGAAGAAATAGCCAAGAGCTAGGGGACTGAGTATCATGGGAGGTCAATGGTCCCTTGGTGCAAGTGTTTGCAAGCAGACCAATTAGATTCCCAAGATCATTTTATAGCATCCCCTGAGGTTCCTGAAGACTGAGAAGCTGGGACCCCTTTTTATATTACAAAGTATGATGTATCTGGAGCCAGAGGATATGGGTTCAAATGCTCATTTTGCTGCTTGTTACCTGTGTAAACTTGGATGAAACAAGTCATTTTGCTGAGCCTCATTTGCTTATAATATGAAATGACTCTGACAATGCATCTGTCTGCCTTTCACAGGGTGCTGGCAAGATTACACAAAATGACATCAGTCATCATTTGACATCAGTAATCAGGAAGTCATCAAATCCTGGGGACTCAGCCTCAAACATTGCATCTGAGATTCTAGGGAATCTCTGTAGGGAATGGTGGCAACAGCAATTATATGGAGACATAGAGAGTCCACCATGGATCACAGCTTGTGGGACTTTCTCGGAAAACTAAAACATCATGTGATTCATAAAACCCATTGCCTGTAAGATTCGTGTTCAGGTAAGCTTTCTAGTGAATTCTTAAAGTGTAAATGAAAATGTCAATACTCAGAATATGAAAACTATGACAGTGACCTGCTTATCAATAACAATATTAAAATTTTCAAAATTATAAAAACAACCAACTTTGAAAACTTATCTAAACCAATGAAGAATGAAATGAAGCAAGAAAACAATTTATCAATCTTATAAAATAACTTTAAAATCTATAACAGCTATGAGTAATATTGTGATAACTGAAATTTTATATTGTTTGTTATAAGAGAAAGAAAGAGCAAGACAGACACACACACACAAAGAAAGAGAGAAAGAGAGAGAGAGAAAGAGAGAGAGAGAGAAAGAGATACTAGTAGCAGTGTTAATAGTATAGTAACAAAGTAGGAATGTCTCAATCAAAATGATTAATAGTTCAAATAGTTCAAATAGTTCAAATAGTTCAAAGCTATATGACTACACACAGCCAATCAGAAAACAATCATTTTTTGTATCTATAGTAGACAACACAGATGACGTATTTCCCAAGAAAGTCAAGACCCATGGTTTCAATAATGATACTTTCTTGGTATTCTTATATGCCACCTGGATGGGTAATATCATTGCTTCAGAAGAAATCAAAAGGAATAGTATATAGAAGGCAATGAAGGTTGACATTGGTGGTAAGAATAAAAAAATGAGAATTTTGACTAAAACGTGAATATAACATCAACAAAGTCATATATGAGATGTGCCACATGGGTTGATGAATCCCTTTCAGTGAAATTCTGTGAAGGCAGTTGAGAGAAAGACAAGATGGGAAGAATTGTTGTTACATTTTGTGCTTTATAAACAAATGTCAAATCAATGAGGTCACAGATTCTTTTTGTTGTTATTGCTTTTTTGTTTTCATCAATGCTATTTATGCTTCTTCTAAAAGTATATGCAGCACAATGATCTGAGTCAAAGTATGCTGACTTCACTGTCCTTGGTAGTAAAAAAGCTTACTTTGTTGTTTAAAAAAACTATTCAGATATTTTCCATCTGTCGCGCTGCTTTCATTTTCCACACAATTTTGTCTTTAAAGTCCTTTGAGAAGATTTTTCTTGATTGAGTCTATTTCTAAGCTTTGTGCAAAATTTTCATTGGCTCTCTCCATTTTCAAAGACAATTCTACTCATAATCTCTCACCACGTCTTTATAACAGCCTATGAAGGAGTTTATATTCTAGCCTGTGGTGGCCTTTGCTTTATACAATGTTTTAACATTTGCATAATATTTACATCTATTTTCTGATTTTTCGCCTTACAACACCTTGACAAGTAGGTACTTAGAACAATAATATTCCCACATACTAGGTCATGTAACAAAACAAAACTATCATGATGTGAATTGCAGAATATTATCAGTCTGAATCAAAGACCAATCATTCCAAAGAATGATTCAAATAGAAATACAGAGAAATAAAGTATTCTCTTTAAAAAGGTACTTTTTTATTGGATACTTGACAACACTTGAGGCAAAACATCAAAGTAGACAAAAGAGAGAATAAATAATAGATTTCTCCCAAATAGCTACTATCATTTACAGTAAAAAAATAATCATGTAAAATCTTAAACAAAGCAATATGAAAATATTTATCAAAAAAGATCCCTTTCTTTCTCATTTCAACTATTTTCTGAATTTGGTTGATTATTAACAATGGGTATATTATACCTGTAGGTACATCATTCTCTCTTTTCTTTCATATCCAATTAGTTGCCAAGACCTGCCAATTATATCACTGTAACAGCTCTCGTATAGGCTCTATTCTCTTCAATGGGACCACCATCACCTAAGTGCAGGTCTTAACTATTGCAATAGCCTGCTAGTTAGTCTTGTTTCTTCCTACTCTATATCATCTTTCACTCAGTTGCCAAAATAATCTTCCTATAGCCCTTGTTGGACTATGTTATCCTTCTTTGCTCCATGCCTAAAATGCTTTCCTTTTGTATTTCTTTCTTTTGAATTCACTGGACTCCTTGAATTGTCATCTAAAATATCACAATCTATTATTGAAATCATTTCAATTATGTCTAACATTTTGGGAATACCATGTGTGGTTTTATTGGCAAAGATACTAGAATAATTTGCCATTTCCTTCTTCAATCATTTTACAGATGAGAAAACTGAGGCAAAATATAATGACTTGCTAATACAATGACTTGTTAATAAGTTTCTAAGATTGGATTTGAAACTGACTCCAGTCTAGTGCTCTGTCTACTTTACCAACTAGCTGAGTTTCTGCTGAGCTTAATACTAATGGCCTTCTTTATGATATTAACTCTGATTTATTGTGCATATAGGAAGCAGAGTCAAGATGGCAGAGTAAAGGCAGGTAATCACCCAACCTTTCCCCCCAAATGCCCCAAATTCCTGTAAATAATGACTCTAAACAAATTTTAGAGCCTCAGAGCATCAAAAAAAGTTGGAGTAGAACATTTTTCCAGCCAAAGACAACTTAGAAGGTCAGCAGAAAAAGTCTATGACAACAGAGTCCACCCTGCAAAATAGTTGCAATCTCAGCCCATGCCAGCAAAGCAGAAAGAAGCAAGAAAAGTTTTTACACTGGAGGGGATGAGGAGAGGAGGAGTGAATGACCTTACTCTCTTCAGAACTGGCCCAAAGAGGAAATAATATAAACGTTCAATAGACATTTCTCTTACTCTGAATGAAAATAGGAGGGGAATGGGATCTGGAAAGGAGGGAAGATGATAAAGTAGAGGGAATATTAATGGAGAGAGCCGTCAGTAAGACATTTGAGGAGAGTTAGGGTGAAAGAGATAGAAGAAGTGAGGGGAATATGGTTGGCAATAACAATTGTAAAAGGAATTTTTAAGCAAGTTTCTCTGATAAGGCTCACTTCTCAAAGAGAGGGAACTGAGTCAAATTTATTAAAAAAATGTCATTCCCTAATTGGTAAATGATTAAAAGATATATGATCCATGCCCAAAGCGCTATAAATTCATGCATATCCTGTGACCTAAAGGTACCACTACTAAGCATGAATTCAAAAGAGAATTTTTTTAAAAAGTTAAAAAAGCATATTTATGTGAAAAAAATATAGGAGCATTCAAATACATAGCAATATATAGCAAATATATATAGCAGGGCAAAAAGCTGGAAATTGAGGAAATACCCACCAATTGGGGAATGGCTGAATTATGATGGAATATTTTTGTTCGTTAGGACATGATAAGCACGATGTTCTCAGAAAAACCTGGGACGTCCTACATGAACTTAAGCAAAGTAAAATTTGCTGTGTATAAAGAAATAGCAATGTTGTAGGATGACTTTGTTATTCTCAGTAATACAATGACCCACTCTACTACTCTGAAGACATGGAAA
Source organism: Myrmecobius fasciatus (assembly GCA_023553655.1). NCBI lineage: Eukaryota > Metazoa > Chordata > Mammalia > Dasyuromorphia > Myrmecobiidae > Myrmecobius > Myrmecobius fasciatus. The sequence goes on from JAJPUD010012126.1 coordinate 44,271, forward strand.
AATATCCTATTCATACCAGAGAGGGGACTGATTGTGTCTGAATGGAGATTAAAGCACATTCTCCTCTCTCTCTCTCTCTCTTTCTCTCTCTCGCGCTCTCTCGCACAATACAGAGATTTTTTTTTTTTTAGAGTGGGAAATCTATGTTTTCTTTCACAACATGACTTTTATGTAAATATTTTGCATAAGTTTACATGTGCTTTCTTAATGGAGGCTGGGAGTGGACATAAGGAAGAAAATATGTAACTCAAAAGTTTTAGAAACAAATGTAAAAAAGTTGTGTTAAGTGTAACTAGGAAAAATATTGAATTAATTAGTTGATTTAAAAATTAATTTATATTGCATATATCTGGATTGTGCAACTCATTCTGTTTTGTTTTTTGCCTCTGAATTAAGGTGTGAGATACAGAGATTTTTTTTTTTTTTTTGGCCATTTGTGAATAGCTAGCATGGTAACACAGGAATGGTGCTTAATAAATGCTTATTGATGAAATAAAGTTGAAGCATCTCACATTTCATAAATATATGATCTAGATCATAACATATCTTAAAGGAAGGATGAAATTACTTCTCACATCTTTCAATTGCACAGTAGTCCATGATCAAACAATAAATAGAGGATGACAAAAATTAAATTGTACAATTCTGAATACCAAAAAAATGTTTTTTTTTCCCCACAAGCTATTGTGAACAATTCTAGGACAGATGAGGTCAGAAGAAAAAGAGCCAAGAACATTAATAAATTTTTGCAACATGATTCTCTGATAAAACTCTCATTTTCAAAGTATATAAGGGACTGATTCAAATGTATAAGACTAATATTTATTCTACACAATAATTAAGATGGTGGATTGAAAGGATGTTGTCCAACAGCTTTCTTTCCTCTCTTTCACCATTAATTCCTTTTTTTAAATTATAGCTTTTTATTTTTAAAATACAAACATGGATAATTTTTGACATTCACTCCTGCAAAACCCTGTGTTCTAATTTTTTCCCTCTTTCTTCCACTCTCTCCCCTAAATGGCAAGAAAACCAATATATGTTAAACATGTGCAATTCCTCTATACATATGTTTACAAATATCATGCTACACAAGAAAAATCAGATCAAAAAAGAAAAAAATGAAAAAGAAAACTAAATGCAAGCACACAACCACAAAAAAGAGTGAAAATATTGTTGTATGATCCACACTCAGTTTCTACTGTCCTCTCTCTGGGTGCAGAAGGCTTACATCATCACAAGACCATTGGACCTGATCTGAATCACCTCATTTTTAATGAGAGGCAAGTTCATCAGAATTGATCATCATATAATTTTGCTGTTGTCTTATAAAATGATCTCCTGGTTCTGCTCATTTAACTTAGCATCAGCTCATGTACATCTCTCCAAGCCTTTCCAAAAATTATTGTGCAGATCATTTTTAAAAGGACAATATTATTCATATACCATAACTTAGCTATTCTCCAAATGATGGGCATTCACTCACTTTCCAGTTTCTTGCCACTACAAAAAGGGCTACCACAAACATTATTGCATATGTGGATCCCATTTCCTCCTTTAAGATCTCTTTAGGATCCCAGACCAGTAGGGACAATGCTTGATCAAAGATTATTCACAGTTTGATAGCACTTTGGGAATAGTTCCAATTTGTTCTCCAGAATGGTTGAATCAGTTTACAACTCCACCAACAATGTATTAATGTTCAATTTTTCACACATCCCCTTCAACATTCATCACTATCTTTTCCTGTTACTTTAGCCAGTCTGAGAAGTGGGAAATTATCCCTCAAAGTTGTCTTAATTGGCATTTCTCTTTTAGAGCACTTTTTTTCTATAACTAGAAATTCACCATTAATTCCTTAAGCCCTAAGTATCACAAAACTCAGCATTCTCAGCATGTGCACTCCAATCTGAACTCTCAGAAAAGAAAGGATATATGACTCAGTCACCAGGATGAAGAAAAGAGGTTCAGTGAGATTATTGAGAATAAAAAAAAATCAATCTGAATGGTCACCTGAAAGAAATTAACCTCATTATCGTTGGGAAAAAATATGAAATGTTTGAATATAGACTATACATAACATA
>JAJPUD010012127.1:3416-50898 GCA_023553655.1 Myrmecobius fasciatus
GCCCCCGCAAGCTCTCTTAGCCCTACTTGAGATTGTAGCTCTTGGGGAGAGAAGAGGAAAAGGAGGGAGGGGGATAAGGAGAAGGGGGATGGGGGGAACGGAGAGGGAAAGGGGAGACAGAAAGATGGAGAGGATATAGAGGGTTAAAGACCAGAGTGGAGGGGAGAGGAAAGGGGGGAGGGGAAATAGATGGAGGGAAGGCGGAGAGGGGCATAGAGAGGAAAAGAGGGGAAAGGAGAAGAAGAGAGGGAAGAAAAGAGTTCCTAGCTAAGCCTAAGCATCTTGCCAATTCAGTTTTCCCAACCTCTTTCCCCACTCCAGAGCTATATAAAGAGGTTTTCGAAGGCTCTCGGGAAGAGGATGGAGTTAGCCTTAGGCCAGGTAGAATAGACACCCTTCCCCCACACACACCTAATCAAAGTCTGGGCCAAAGGGGGAGGGGGGCTGGAAGAACAGGTATCTGGAGGGTGCCGAAAAGGGGAATGGAGGAGGGTTTTGCTCTTTCTTGCCTCCTGCAGGACTGCCCTTGGGGAGAAGGGGACTGGAGGAAGATGGCACAATCTTATAGGGTGGAGCCTTTGAGATGGCAGGGATCTATGGGCACAAGCAGAATATATGCTATGGGTGCTCCATGAGATGTGCCAGGGTCACCCAGACTGGGATTAAAGGAGAAGGTAGATAGAGCTGGACAGAGATAGAGCTGAGGCAGAGGAGTTGTGGGAAGTAGGCAAGGAAGAGGCCCGGATTTCCTCAGCTTCACCCCCATACTCTATTTTGGGACATCCCCTCCCCCAATAGGCACATGGGAAGTATTGGAAGTCAGATTTTGCTTTCTTTACATTGAGTGTGGGGGGAGTGTTGAAGATGAGAGGAGTTTTGAAATCTCAGGGAAAAAAAATTGTACCCTTCCCACACTCAGACTAGGTTTCTTCAGAAATTTTCCTTTGATCATGATGAACTTGAATCAAAGTCACCCAAGCACATGAAACCTGGGAAGCGGGACATTTTGGTTCCCCTCTAAAGTAGCAGCTGGGCCCAAGGGGCTGTGTCTCTGGCCCAAAACAGAAGTGGCTTCTTGGGTAATCTGCCTCAAAGAGGATTGGGGGGAGGGGGCTCCCGGAAGCTTTGGAACTGGGTAGTCCTTTTGGCAGGTCTCTGGCTGTGCTCTAAGAACCCACACCTGCTGGGGGATCAGAGTGCCGGGGACCATACTGGGTGACCCTGGTAGAGACAGGAGCTGGGGAAGTGGGGGTTGGTTGGGAAGGAAGGGAGGAAAGTTGGGTGGGGGAGGACTGGAGCAGGACTGGAGCTGGGGTGGCTGGAGTAGTTGGGCCCTCCTCTCTCTCCCCTGTCATTATGGCTCCTCTGCAGTGTATTTATAGTGCCCTGAGGTTTACTTAAAGGAACACGCCCTCCAAAATCTGCTATAAAAAGGAAAAAATGGCCCCTTATTCCAAAGCTCACGTAGCACTTTTAAAGAGACAGGGGCCTTTTTATAATCTATCCTGGCTAGAAAAAAAAAATAATCTTAAAATGGGGAGTAGGGGAGCCAACTGTCTTATTCAGTCAGAAAGCTTCTAACACTTAGTTTTTCTGTCACAATTTTCTTAGCTTCCTCATTCTCCTAGCTCCTAGACACACACAAGACACACTGATAAAGAGATACACAAAGTCACACTGACATAGCTGGATGAACACATACAGACCTAGAGACATACACCAATACAGAGACCCAGAATCACACGGAGATATACATAAGAATTCCGTTAGTTCTACACAACAACATAGAGTCACACAGACAACATTCACATCCACAACAAGCATTTATTCAGCATTTGTCTGACAGAAGTGCTGGGGACTACAAAGACCAAATTAAAGAGACATCCTGCCCTCAAGAAGCTTCCATTGGATCCTGTGTATACAGAAAGAAAAGAGAAAGTAATTGAAGGAGAAAAAGGGAGAGAGCACTGCCCAGGGAGAGAAGTACCCCAGAGCTGAGACTTAAGGGGCAGTTGGCAAAAGGGCATTAATTCTAGGCTCTGAATGGGGGAGATAACCTGGGTAATAACAGATTTAGAGAAGAGTTAATAGGCTTGTCTGGCTGGAAGGTAGAGTGGGTGTTGGGTCATAAGATGGGTTAAGGCTGAAAGGTAAACTGAGTCACAGTGAAATGTAAATATGCTGAGACAGATACTCAAGCACTGGCATATGAGTGACATGCATGTCATTTGTGACCATTACATAGACATGAGAACTCCTACAGACACATTTAAATATAACCACACATAGAAGAACATACAAAGACAGCAGTATTGACATTTAGTGACATACACATAGATCTCCACAATGACATGTAATAACATACAAACAGACATATAATCATAAATAAATAATGATATAGTTATAAATAATGACATGGGCACCTACCCATGGTTCCATATGTGGATACGCTGACTACTGACCACACCAATACACCTTCCGATAACTAGGTTCCCTGCCTCATCCTGCCTCAACCCCTTCAGAGATGATCCTGGTGGGGTGGAGGATTGAGAGACCCCAGAGGCAGGCTAAGAGAGAGGGAACAGATACCTCCCCTCACAGTTCCACAACTCCACATCTCCTTCCTCCATGCCTCAGGTAATAACTGAGGATACAGAAGAGGCTCCCCATCCCACCCCAATTGAGCTTCCAGGAGGAACCACCCAAAATAAAACCTAAAGGAAGAAGCTGGGGGTGAGGGAGTGAGTGTAGGGAAAGAGAGTTGGAAAAGGAGTACCAGGTGGACTTTCTTCCATCACTCCTCCAAACCCAGGGCCTTCCCTCTAGGGGAGCCCTAGTAACTTTAGCTAGCCTCAGTTTCCCTCCTCTTGTGTGTCATGGGAAAATTCCCCCATCTCTCCAAGACGCTCTCCTCGTTCCCATCCCAGGACATTTCTAAGAAAGACGAACAAAGCCTGGTCTATACTTTGGGATTGAGTATGAGAGCTTGCCTTCACTTCCATAGCCACTGTAGCCCCCCTTCTGAAATTCAGAGGGAAGAAAGGCTGGAGGGGGAAGGCAGATAGTGGGAGTGGGGCTGGGGCCTGGCAGGGGCTGCTGGTAACCTGAGAGCCCGACCAGGAGCAGGTGGCAAGGAAATGAGAAGCCGCCAGCTCTGTCTAGACAGCCACGGACCATTAACAGCTCTTCCCCACCAGACCTCCCCCCTCCTCAGCACACACATGGGGGCAACCCTGGAACTGGCCCTCCTCTGTCACTCCCCCCACAATGGGCTCTTTGTCTTCCTCCAGACTCTCTTACATACACTCAGGCTCACAGACATATACAGGTACACACACACACAGTATACAGGCATGTAGACATAGGCACAAATATAATTCTTCACAGACACACACAAAATACTTTTGCTCTGTCTCACAGCAAGATGCCAGACACCATCTATTGCCTGAATCTCTCAGTATGCCTCTGACCTCTGCCCTTTTCTCCCAGGCCCTTCCCCCACCTTGCTCTTCAACTTGGTGGCTGAGCGGCCATCAGCTCTGTTCCATCTGTGGCCTCAAGCACAGCCATGTTTCTTACTCTCACCTCTGACCCCTGAATCCCAAGCCCTCAGCAGCTGCCCCCTGAAGCCTATGAGCTCCTGCGGCCCCCTCCTATTCACACCAGGACCTAAAATTGGTCTTTGACCCCGACTGGACTCCCTGGCCCTTGGAACACTGAAATGAGATCACAAAGGGCATTCCCCCTTCCTGCCCAGCGCCTGTGATTGGGGGGCCCTCTTACCAAACCTCAGGATAGACAGATTTCACAACGGGCTGTGGTCGGGGGATATTCCCAAGTAATTTCTGTTCCCCACACTGGCCTCTACTCTCTTTCTCCTTCCCCTGTAATTGCCCTAATCTGAAGCCAAAGGCTTGTGTGTGTATAACATATATGTGTGTGTGTGCATATATATATATATATGCATATATATATATATACATAGCTTGGGGGTAAGAGGGGCTATATATATTTTGCTTGGGGGTAAGAAGGGACAGAGCCCCAGGAAGCTGGAGCAGGGAGGGGGGAGTGGTGGGGAGGAAGCGGAATTACTGGAAAAGAGATTCAGTTTGGGGCTTCAAAGCTGAACAGACTGGACAACCCCACACAGACACAGAGACAGTCAGATTCAAGTAGAGAGCCAGACAGCTGTAGGGGACAGATGGACCTCTAACTTTTTTGCCATGTGGCACAAAAGCAGACTTGGGAAAGGTAGACTTCCCACCCCCAATCCCTCCTACATTGAAAATGGCATTCAGCCACCCACTTCAGCCTACCCATACAGTGGTCCTCTCTGAGAATCCAGGACCACAATCTGGCCATGGGCCTGTCAGAGAGGAGGTGGTGGGACAGCTCCTCATCCCAACAGCCCCTTCCCCCCCCCCATTGGATAATTATACACGAGCAGGGAATTCCCTCTCCCTGCCTTTATAGGAACCCTCCCCCCCAGAAGGTCCCTGGCCAGGGAACCTCATACTTCAAACCTTTCAGAGTTGAAAAGAAGGGAAGAGAGAAGCCTGAAAAGGCCTCAGTCTCCCAAGTCCTCAGTTCCCCTGTGTCTTCTGTTTTTCCTTCCTCTTGGGCCCCCGCCCTCTCAGGCTTCCCCAGCCTTCCTCATTCTCTCAGCCCCATCCCCCAGAAGGTCAAGGCAGGCCAGAGTTGCCTGGAAGGACCAGGGTGTAGGGAGCCTGCACCTTGCTCAGGGCCTGCCTTGTTATCCCAGCCCTTATCTTTGCTGCTGCGAAGGTTTCCCTTTCTTCTTCCCCTATATCCCCATCCCTTCCCCCACCTTGTTTATCTCTTTGCTATATCATTATGGGACTCCCCCACTTGGTTCAGAGTGTCTGGAGGTTGGCCTCCTCCACCCAAGTCCCAGATAAAGGTATCTCTCCTTCCTTTCTGCCCCAGAGATCCTTCCTGTGCCAGTACTAGGGACCACTCATTCCTCCCTTCCCCTAGCTCTCTCTGGAGAAAGAAAGCCTTAATACCCCAGAGGCCAGTTTCCATGAATAAAGATAGATCCCTGGATCCTGGAAATCCTTCATTTTATGGATGACCAGTTCTTTGAACTCCAGATTCAGAATTCTTTTCATTACCTTCCGTTTGGGCCCTAAGGGAAGGGAAGACAGCCTTGGGATCCTAAAACCCTAAATTGGTAGGCTCTGTTAAAGCCAGACAACAAAGGAGAAAGGGGAATGGGAAGGATTAGGGGCCAGAGCCATGAAAAGAACTGGAGAGTTCTAGGTTCCACCTCGAGTATGAGACAGAATGGAGACTCAAGCCATAAAAAGGAGCCAAACGGTGCCAGCCTGGACACTTGAGTCCTTGTAGCTTTGAAGAGGGAGTGGGTACCCGTGCCATCTAGTGTTCTAAACTAGAGCCTGCTCTGGTATTAAGCCTGAAAGACTTTAGGAATAATGGTCATGGACCCTCTGAGGAAAGAAGGAGGTGATTTGGGGAAGGAAATCAGACAGCAGGTCTCAAATCTGCCTTTCTGGCAATCAAGGTTCAGTATTTTCCTGAGCTCACCCTCTGGAGGAAAGCTCTGGGAAAATGGCTTCCAACTGGGATTGAATTTGTAGATGACAGGGCCAGTCTCTTTGGACCAACATTTGATTTCCCTTCTGAAATACATAACCTACATCACTAGGTTGTTATGAAGTTCAAATGAGGACACTGTTGGGACAAAGAAAGGGAAGACCTGTTAAAAATCAGTGTCTTTTCCCCCTTTTACTCTTTCTTACTTCTAGTCTCAGTCCTGTTCTGAGGTTCTTTAAAATACAAAGTGACTAATCCATCTCCCTCTCAGCGCCTGAGGGTGGAGTGGTCCTTTTAGGATCTCATTAGAAGGCTGGTCCTTTGGGATTATTCTTGGGAGTTGTTTGGAAAGCACGTACTTCTAACTACTTCTTCCCACCTATACACGGGAGGCCTTCTGTAGGCAGCACAGAATGGAGCAATAGATCTCACACCTTCCTGGCTTCCCCTTCTGTCCACCAGCTCTGCCTTTGCCTCTGCTCACTGTGTGGGGCCCCTGGAACACCCAGACAGCACACACACTTAACCCAAGGACTCCAACCACTCTGGATCATGTTTCTTAGCACTTCTGTGAATTGATTTCATTGCTCTAAACTTTTTTTCCCCAATATGTAAAAAGAAAGAATTAGACTTAAATACTTTATTCACATATTAAGTGCTTACTGTGTTTCAAGCTGGGTCCTCCCACTATTAACTTCTATCCATAGGGTGGCACAGAGACAAGTGCAAAGAACATCTTGCTCAGATGATCCTCAGCATCTATTACCCCACACTTCTGGAGAGATACAGGTATGAATGCAAGTGAAATTATACAAAACTCCCTACCCCCTACACATAAACATACAACACAGCTGTGCAGGAAGGAAATGTAATTCCAGAGTTAGTGGGCAGAAAGGGATTGAGGATTTGGCAGTGATCTAGGGAAACATAGACAACCCAGAGAAGGATCCCATCTGGGCAAGAGGCAGGGAGAGATTAGAAAGGGGAATGCTGCTGGAACAAGGCCCAATTCCTTATTTTCTGAGATCACTCATCCTAAGGTAATGGAGAAGGGAAGGCAAATGGAAGGACCTTTGACTGTCACCCCTAGTCCAGCACTTGAACCATTGGAAGGATTTTCCCATCAGTCTTCACAAAAGTTCTGTGATGCTAAAAAAGATCAATTCTTTGAGCTAAACTTTTCTCAATAAAAAAAAAAAAAAGGTCTCATCTGGATGACAGTGTGTTTTCAGATTTAGTACTAAAAGCTGATTAGAAAGCCCACTGTGTTACCTGTGAGAAGATGGTTTGGAAGTTGTCCATCCTTTCAGGGCCCTAAGCAGCTAGCTGTAGACTAGAAGTTGCCTTTCTGGTGAGAACCTCCACACTGGGAGTTCTATACATAACAAAATGATTGGCCTGTGATGTGTGTGTGTGTGTGTGTGTGTGTGTGTGTGTGTGTGTGAGCCTTATTGTGGTTGTTTCAAGGAAATGTCTGTACACCAGAAAATACATTTGTAATGAATTGTTACTTTAAGGATTCATCTTAGCTATCACTGTTCTCATTTTACAGACTTATTTTACAAACTCTTACCTAAAGAAGTGAAGCATTGATCAAAGGAATACTGTAAGTCAAAGCTTCTTAAATTCTGGGTCCAAACTCCCTATGGGGTAAAATAACTGAATATGGAATTGTGAAATTATGATTTATTATGAGTAAATGTTTGATTTGTATACCTATTTTATATACCTATATACCTGGGATCATGTAAAAATTTTTGGATGAAAAGTGATAGTGATCTCTGCAACAAAGAACTGTCTCAAACCAGTTCCAATTGTTCACTGAAGAAAACCACATACACCCAGAGAGAGGGAAATGAAATATGGACCACAACGTAACATTTTCATGATCTCTATTGACATTTGCTTGCATTGTGTTGCCTTTCTCTGATTCTTTTTTTTTTCTTGTAGATAGGATTTTTCTTGCATAACTTCTCAAGCATTTCAACATTATTAACATGTAGTGGACTTCCTGCCATCTAGGGGAGGGGAGGGGACTGGGGGTAAAATTTGTAATGGAAAGCTTTGTAAAGATCAATGTTGGGGAACTACCCATACATATGTTATACAAATAAAAAGCTTTAATAAAAAAAAAGAAAAGAAAAGTGATAGTGAGTGGAAAAAGTTTAAGTGCTGCTGTAAGTTATACCAGGGTAGACATTGCTATTTATTTGTATTCTATTCCCCAATCCTAAACCAGGCCAGTGATTGTAACTAACTTTTAGCAGAACTTTGAACATTTTCATTGCTTTAAGGTCTATTAACATGTAAACTCCTTGAGAATAGAGGCCCTTTTACTTTGTCTTTGGATCTCAGGTGCTTAGCACTTAGTAATTATATAATAAATGTTTGCTGGTTGATTGCTAAGTCTATCTTATCTCTAATCTTATCACTTTATGAGGTAGGTATCACCTGTGTGTTATTACCCTTGTTTTGCCAGTATGAAAACCAAGGCTAGGAGTTATGGGACTTTCCCCTTGTTACTTAGATTTAAACTCAAGGTCTCTCCCTACTTTCAAGTTCAATTTCCTTCCCATTACACAATCCTGCCTCCTGAAGGGTGGAGCAGGTTCCCATTAGTCAGATTTAAAGGGAACCTCCCAATCCAAGGGAATCCACTCCTTAATCCAAGGATACTGGAGTCCCCCATTACTCCAACCTGAAACTCTTCTCTACACCTCAGGATAGGCCTTCCTCAACATGCTGAATCATCAAGTATATATTGTGTCTCCTAGGTGCCCCTAAATCTAAGCCCTGTGGGGGAAGCTCAAGAGAAATTTAAGTTGTGGTTTCTGACTTTGCCCTCAGTCTAATTGGGAAGACAAGTACATAAAAGGGCAGCCAGTATAACTATATGTATATAACAATGTGTTGTGTACCCACTCCAAAAGCTCAGAGAAGGAGCAGCCTAATACTGTAGGAAGAGCAAAGATTTTAGTATCAAAGAACCAGATTACAAATCACTTAAGCTCCTTGAGCCTCACTTTCCTTATCTGCAAAAGTAGGGGACCCTCCTGACTCTGAATCTAAGATTGTGTGAATCTGGGGTGGTCAGTCTCCTTTGTGAAGGGTGGGACCAGATTGTTTAGGGTTTTTGAAATATTTTTTTTTATCACTAAACTATTTTTGTCCAACTCATTCATTTTACAAATGAAAAAATGGTCTACAGAGAGGTAAAGTGGTTGACAAGGCAGGGACCTTGCCCAGAGTTAACTGAGATAAGGTGGCCCCTTACGTTGGGCCCTAGAATTTGTCTGTAGCAAGGAATGGCTTGTCTCAGAGCCTGTGGCTGCCGACTATTAACTCTTCATCTGGCATAGTGGGAAGTAGTCATTCTCTTTTCCTCTCCAGTGCCCGGGTTGCTGGGAATTGTAGTCCAGCCGCTAAACAAAGGCTTCCAAAGATCAAATCATCCCTGGTTTCAGCTGCCCCCTTATGGCAAGGGGTGATATATAGCTAACCTAACCAGAATTGTGACTTCAATTCAATTTTACCGATATTTACTGACCTACTGAGTGTCTAGCAGTTGGCCAGATGCTGAAGGGAATTGGAAGATTCATGTAACATGATCCCCAGCTTCCAAGAGCTCTACAGTCTGGGCAGTTCACTCCTGAAGGCAGTATGTGAATGTGTGCTAAAATGTGAGTGGTAGAATCAGTAAATCCTGTCAAAGCCTAAAGAAATGGAGAGGTTGGTGAGGGCTGATCAGGGAAAGCTTCTTGGAAGAGATGTGTAACTGTGTGTTCTATTCTTTCTTGCTCTCCTTCAGGAATTATAGAAGCACAGAATTTCAGAGCTGGGAAGGATCTCAGAGGTATTGATTTCATCCTCTCCCTGAGCAGAAATTTGGGGTAAATGGTTATCAGCCTGTGCTTGAAGACTATTAGTGAACTAACTACCAGTGATCGAACTACTGGCTGAGGTAGACTATTCCACTTTTAGACAACTCTCCTTGTTGTGGGTTTTTCTGTAAAAACAAAAACAAAAACCTCATCAAGTTGAAGTTTGCCTTTCTGCAATTTCCCACTTAGTTCCATCCTCCTAGGACAGATATAATAAATCTGATCCATTTTTCACATAACAGATCTTCAGATATTGAAGAGAGCTATGATGTCTCCCCTACGCATCCTCAGTTGGCCCCCATGTGGCGTGGTTCCTGATCCCCTTATCATTTTAGTCCCTTTCTCCTGACCATCTTTCTTTTTGATATTCTCATTTGATATTCAGTTATGTGGCCCCATATGGAGTTTGGACCTATAGTTTAAGAAGCTTTGACTTACAATATTTCCTTCAATCAAATGCTTCACTTCTTTAGGTAAGAGTTTGTAAAATGAGTCTAAAATGAGAACAATGATAGTTAAGATGAATCCTTAGAGTAATGATAATTCATTTCAAATGTGTTTTCTGATGTCTAGACATTTCCTTGAAACAATCATAATGAGGTTGAAACACACTGGGTTCAGTATCCTAATAATATCTGCTCAAAGCTGAGTATGAGGCAACTTGGTGGGCACTGTGGACAGAGTGCTGGACCTGCAGATTCATCTTCCTGAGTTCAAATTTGGCCCAAGACACTAGCTGTATGATCCCAGGAAGGTCCCTTAATCCTGTTTGCCTCGGCTTCCTCATCTGTAAAATGAGCTGGAAATGGCATACTATTCCGTAGTTTTGTCAAGAAAACCCTAAATGGGATCACAAAGTGTTGAATTTGACCCAAACAACTCAACAATGAAAATGGCCGATTATGAAAGAACTTCCTCCTCCATCATTTTGAACATGGCACTTATGTTAATTAAAACCAGAATTTTATTCTTTGTTCATAGGATAGATAATAGATTGAGCTGGAAGGGACCTTATTAGAGGCTAAGAAATACAATTCCTCTCCTCCTCCTCTCATTTTATAAATGAGAAAACTGAATTATAGAGAACAGATAGTGACAGAGATGTAATTTGATTGTACTTCTTTTAACTCTAAGCTAGCCCTTTGCTAGCACCAGATTCTTTGGCTTCCCTGGATTCATAATTGGAAGATTTGTATTCAGTTCTAAATTTTGTAGTGGATTCCGCTTGACCAGGGACAAAGTTCTTTCACTTATGAGGCTCAGTGTCTTAATTTTTAAAACAAGAAAAGTAAACTAAGTCAGGGATTCTTTAATCTGACCTCTGAATTTTAAAAAAATTGACTATTTTTAGTATTTTACTATCATTGGTTTTCTTTGTATTTCTTTTGTGTTTTATTTATTCATTTAAGTTCCTAGATTTCATCAGACTGCCAAAAGGGTCCTGTATCACAAAAATTGGTTGAGTCCTTGGACCAAATGATCTCTGGGGTCCCTCACAGCTCTAAAATAGATTATATATATTTATGTGTACATATGTGTGTGTATATGATATCCATTTTTGTGTCCATTATCACAATTTTCATCCATTTTCTAATACTACAAGACTATGTCTTTACATTTTATCCACAAGGATATCCTAACAAACTATAAAATGTTGCTAAAATCTAACTATACTATTTCTATGGCTCTCTTGATCTCATCATTTAGATTGTACAAATGGCTCTATGATCTCATTAATTGGAACATCCACTCCCTCCAAAGCTGAAAATTATAGTCCAGTGCTTGCCTGCATATGTAAGTGCTCTTTAGGGCTTCCATTCAACCTGCTATTGGCCTTTCTGGTTTATAACATCAGAAGGATACCAGTTCCACACTTGAGCTGGCCACCCTACCCTTGAGACTAGCCCCATCTTTTTTTTTATCCTTCCCCCCTTTTTTCAATAATGAAGTTCTTTTACTCCTTCAAAATTCTTAACTTGTTATATATTGCAGCTTGCTCAGACCCACAGAATACAACCTCCATTGTCCTTTGTGATAATCATTTTCATTTTTTCAGAAACTGTTGTATTCAATATCTCACAGTCATATAACACCACCAATAAAATACTGGATTCATTAAAGAAGCTTTGCAACTTCCTGAAAGTCATACAGGTTACTCTCCCTCAGTTGTTTAATTATAGGCTCAACCCTAGTATTTATTTATGGTTTCTGTATCATATGAGTGTGTATATACATATGTATGTAACTATATATGTATATACTATATATCTATATATACATACACGTGATGAATTATATATACCTACTGATGAGATATATATATGCCTATGTAGATACATACATGGTAATGAGATATATACACACATATACACACATAATTATGAGATATACATGAAAATAAATTCACACACACAGTGATGAAAAGCTCCATGCAAACTGTACATTATAATCTGAGCAATAGACAATCTTTAACATTTGATTTTCCTGTGTGAATGATCAAGCCAAACTTCTGAGATCTCTATCCAGGAGGCTTTGCAACATTTAGAGACCGGTGCAATCAGTGTGCCGTCCACCAAAAGGAGGGTCTCTCAATTTACAGGGAATCTTCAACTTGGATTCTTTGCTTTAGTTTGAACTCAGTGACTGACATCTTTGGTGAGCTATTTTTCTTGTTTTATTCCTCATGTGATTTTATGATGAAGTCATTTAGTCATTAAACAAGACTATCTCTGTTGTTATGTCTTTCAGAGAATCTTGACTGAACTTGATTTGTGGATGAAATGCCCCTTAAGGGGCTAATAGGTCCCTGATGGTGGCATTTTACTCTACTAAATCAATGTTTTTACGCTCCATAAATAATTAATTACAGTGGACACTTTTATTATCTATATTTTTCAGTCAGTTGTCTAATCAGACTACTTTCCCCATCCATCTTTGTTCTCTTTAGTGTTATTATTTCCCTTCTAAAGAAACAAATCTGGTACTGTGGTGTTAGAATCCAAATGTGGTGTTTGTTACAAAATGTCATTATAGAAATCTTTGCGGATCTTTTCCATTTTCATTCTGTTTTATCACCCTTTCCATTTTAATCCTTAAAGACTCTTGTGATGACTTTGTTTAAGTGGTTTCTCACCAAGCTTTCTTTAAACCAGTGTACTCCTCCACTATTTTTCCCTGTTTTATGGGATTATAACCCATTATCATAACCACCTATCAGGATTTTGCAAACAAGTTTTTATTATAAATCGATGTTTTCTTTATTGGCCATTTTTCTGTGTCTGCCTTTTTTTCTGTGTCTCTGTGTGTCTGTCTCTTTCTTTCTCTTTAACTCTCTGTCTCTGTCTCTCTCATTCTCTGCTTCTGTCTCTCTCTTTGCCTCTCTGAGTCTCTCTTTGTGTCTTTCTCCCTGTCTTTCTCTCTTTTCCTGTCTGTCTCTGCCTTCCCTTTCTTTGTCTCTCTGTCTGTCTGTCTGTGACTGTGTCTCTTGTCTTCTCTACATTTCTGTCTCTGTGTGTGTCTCTCTGTCTCTATCTCTGCCTCTCTTTGTTTCTCTGTCTTTGGTAAGTAAGCCAAGCATTTGCTCATTTGGGCACTTTTAAGAGTGTTCTGACCTCATTATAGCAGTTGATTTACAAGCAGCTAAACTTCTGTAAAAAATCATTGTTTTGGTATCTGATGACAAATTTATTGCTCATTACTCATTTTTCATTACTAGTAGTTTTAAAAAATGGGCCAGAATTTTCAGATCTTACAATTACATGCCATATCTTTTTCTCATTTTTTCTTATACTTTTCTACTAATTCTGATTATTACCTTAAAAAGTTGATGATAGTCTGATTTTTCAGAGAACTGATTTAAGAATGACTTTACAGCAATACCAAGGTTCTTTATTTTCTGTTAAGATTATTGAGTAAGTAGGTGGTACAATGGATAGAATATTGGCCCTGGAGGCAAGGGAACCTGAGTTCAAATCCGCCCTCCGATATGGTTTAGTTGTATGACCCTGGGCAAGTCACTTAACCCAAATTGCCTCAAAAATAAATAAAATAAAATTATGTTACCGGTGCTTTCCCTATGCATCGCCTGCCTCCTCTTTTTGTTATAAAAATATTTAGAAAATAGAGGTGTGAGACTTCTGTATAATCTACATGTGTCTTAGATTTTTCTCATGCCTTACTCTTGACAAAGTCTTCTAATATAATTCTCTCCATTCTCACCTATTCCTGTCATTGCAATGAAACCACCAAGTATGAAAGTATATACTGATTTCAATTTGGAGAGTTTTGTTAAGATCTATCTACTTTTTCATTCTCTGCAACCAAAGTTTACTGATAAGTTGCAATTATCTTTATACAAGAGTCTTTTTTTTTGTGAGTCTTAACGGGAGGACTGAAATAAAAGAAGACCAGATATCCTAGGAAATAAATGATCAATTTGGTTGCCTCTTTGTGCATATGGTAAAACCAGCTCCTACAACTTCTTTTGTGACCTCTCAGAGGGATACCTATGAGCAATCCTTCCTTTTTATTTCTAACAAGGATGTCAAGATCGCTATGGTTTAGTTCTCCTGGCAGTCTGTCCACTCGCTAGCCACTGGACAAGAATCTGACAATGAGAAGACCAGCAGCCAAGGTAAAGTAGTTGGTTGGCCTAAAGGGACCCCCCCCCTTCCACAACTTTGCCACCTTTGCTTCAGAAGTAGAACTGAGGGAGATTTTGTATTTTGTTCTTCAGTTTACACTGGCACTGACAGGGTGACTCTCTAGAAGTGATTGACACCACTGGGTTTGGGGGGGGGGTACACTGGAGCTCACAATACCCATTTTTGTGTTTCTCCTTAACATTCAGTCAGAGACAAAATTAGCTCTTCAATTATCATTTATTTGTTCTCCCTCTCACCCCTCACCCCCTGGGGGAAAAAAAAGGAAACCAAAGCCTTTGTAACAAACATAGGTAAAACAAATTCCCACATTGCTTGTACAAAAAAATGTATTTCATTCTGCCTCTTAGTCAATTCTGTCATGAGTTGGGCAGCGTTATTAGTCATTAGCCCTCTATAATCATAATCAATCATTACATTGATTAGTTTGTCAGTCTTTCAAAATTGTCATAGTTTTGTGTGTGTGTGTGTGTGTGTGTGTGTGTGTGTGTGTGTATGTCTTCCCAGGTTTCCTTGAAACTATCTCTTAATTAATTTTTTTACAATCCAAGAATATTCCATTACATTCCTATACCATAATTTGTTCAACCATTCTCTAATCAATAGATACCTCCTTAATTTTTAACATCACAGAAAGAGAAGCTTTAAATATTTTTGAACTTACAATATCTTTTCCTCTTCCTTTGATCTCTTTTGGATATATAGGTTTAGGAATGATATTGAGAGGTCAAAGGGTATGCATTGTTTGGTAACTTTGGAGACATAGTTATAAATTGCTTTCCAGAATAGCTGGACCAATTCACAGTTCCCATACAACAGTGCATCAAAGCATCTGTTTGCCTGTAGATATTCCAACATGGGCATACTTAACTCTTAACAAAGACTAAGATGGCAATAGTAAGGACAGGAGCTAGGAAACAATTCTTGTTTTAAATCTGGGGTGCATCTCTCCTACTAATACTTAAGTGTCTGTCTACAGGAGAAATGGGCAAACCCCTTCTAGTACGGTGATAATGAGCAATGTCTCTACTGAATGTGTGTACTTCTCTACCACTCTACCTGGGGTTTTTAGCATTAGCTCTCTTTTGAGTTTATATGGCTCTTCCTCCTAAAAGCTGTACCTGATTTCAAGTGACTGCCTCCAAAATGGAGGAGGAGTCTGTGTGTTCTCCCTCAACTCTCAGTACCTCAGACTTTCTTGAACTAAATGGGGTTTTCTGGTCCCGTAGCTCTGCTGCTAGAGGAGAACAAGGGAATCCTCCAGGTTACTTCCATGCAGGAATGTCACAGAAGGACTTTGTAAGGGACTACCTCACCCTGGCTTGGTCTGCTTTAAGTGAATCTGTGATACTTATTGTGATCAAGTGCTCACAAACCATCTTTTAATAAAATGTTTTTCAATTTTTTTCAAGAATCAAAGTCAAACTCAGATAGATGGCTAGAAAAATATACCTTCTTTTTTTTTCGGAAAACAAGACTACCTTTGACTATTTCCAGGATTGGGGAATCTCCCCTACTTTCCATGATTTTTTAAAAGATCACTGAAAATGGCTCAACAATTGCCATTTTCTGCCAACAGCTACCAACAAAAATTGCCAGTTCTCTCAGCACCTTATGACATCCAGTGGTGGTGGTTACTTGAAAACACTGAGAGCAGCTAAGGACTCTTTCTACCATCTTTCATTTGTCCTAAATTTCAGTTAGTTGCTCCACAAAATTCCACACTGGTGCCTCACTTTGATGTGAAGGGAATAGTGGATTTTCAAAGGCTATGCCAGCAAATTACAAGCTCTATGTTATATTAATACTATGATATGAAACAATATATTAATAACATAACATAAAACTTAATATATTATGATGTAAATATATTAATAATATAATACTACTAATAAGCTATTCTTTATTTAATGTTTGCCAAATGCCTTACATATATTATTGTCTATAGATTCTCATCTTTGTGAACTAGGTGCTATTGTTTTTACAGATAAGAAAAGAGATTCAAAGAGTAAATGACCTGCCCATAGTCAGTGAGTATTTGAGGCAATATTCAAAGTTAGGTCTCCTTGACTCCCAAGTTCAGCATTCTATTTATTATACAGATTTTTATTATATATGTCTACCATGTTAGAAACCCTTCCAGTAGAGTCCCATTAATACACTATTTTTTGGGGGGTTCAGCAAAACTAAGGATAGATGGAAAGGCTCATTGCCATAGACTGGCTACTTGGCTAAATCTCTGGCAGTGCATGAAACAAAGAGAAAGCAAAATGGCCAGAGTCCCTTGGGAGCATCATCTACTCTGTAGTGATGGTATCAGAATGGCAGCTAAAGGGGCAAGAAGTGTAAAAAATCACTAATTTTAGGCAGTCTATAAACATTACCCTCACTTGTAAATGGTACTGAAGCCTCATGCTTATCAGGAATACTTTTACTTTTTCTATTGTTTTTTAAATAATAAATTTTATTAATGATTTTTTTTTTGTTTTTTATATCCCAGTCAATCCTGGATATTACTATTCCTACCCTCCTAATAATCTTTCCTTTATAACAGAACACAGTTGAGCAGAACCAAAGTACTCTCATAATAATGTATGCAATTCTGTACTCATCTGTCACCCCAGTACTGTCCAGAGGACTTTATTCAAGAAAAAAGGGAGAAAGTCTGGACATTGTTGTTTAGTCATTTCAGTCATGACATTATTTGGAATTCTCTTGGCAAAAATACTGGAGTGGTTTGCCATTTCCTTCTCCAGCTCATATGACAGATGAGAAAAGCGGCACATAGGATTAAGTGACTTATCCATGACCATGTCTGAAACTGGATTTGAACTCAGGAAGATGAGGCTTCCTGATTCCCAACTCAGTGCTCCACCCACTATACCACCTACTTGCCCTCATTCTTCATTAGCAGCTCTCGATTCTATCTTCTGCATCTGTCTTTTTAAAATTTGTTACAAGTCTTAATATGGCCACATCAGTCCCTTTCCTCACCAGAATCCTTTGTGTTGTATAAGAGCCACATTACTCCTTCTCCTTTCTCCCAGTGTCCCCTCTTATAGATTTTTTTTCAATTAAAAATCCCCCTTTTCCCCTTTCCTCTTTCCTCATCCCATTGCAAAAATGGAGAAAAAAAATTGTTCTACTTCCCTTTAGAACTTGAGGTCATGGGATCCATTCTGTCAAAGTTTCTCAGAACTCTGCGGCTCTGTCATGTACTAAGTACCATCATTCAATGAATATCTGTTGAATCAGTGAGCAAGCATTAATTAATTAAGCAAGCATAATAATAAAAATAATTTTCTCCCCAAAATCACTAAGCCAGGTGCTGGTAAGACAAAAACAGAAAACTTGAAAGAGCAACATTCCACAAGGAGCTTATATTCTGTATATATATATAATCAGAAATCTGCAGGCACTGATTGTTAACTTTTCAGTGTGAGCATTTGTATCTCAGAAATGGGCAAATGCTAAAAAACCAGGGCTTGGATTTATTATTTTGTTGATTATCTAGACTTGAAAAAGTGATGAAGAAAATGTTAATGCAAAAATTTAAAGTGTGATGATGTATCTGCTTTTCCCTCCAGAAGGTCTGCTGTTAAACATTTGCCAACATACTCCTGTGTATTCATATATTTCTCAAATGTATGTGTGATGCAATTTAGGGGGAAGCCCTATTGGCTGGGAGCATCAGGAGGAGGTAGTGCCTTAGAAGGAAACTACAGATGCTAAGCAGCTGAGGCAAGGCAGGAGAGCATTCCAGGGGCTGTCTAGTGCCAGGCACAGGATATGGAACATCATGTGTGGGGAGTAGCAAGAAGGCCAGAATGCACGCATGAATGCTCTTCAGATGTGTAAAGATGAAGAGGAGGGGGAAGGGAAGGCCAGGCCCTTCCAGGCAGAAGGAACAGCAGAAACAAAGGGGAGCAGCATGGTACTTCTCCACCTCTAGCATGGGCATGGGACCATTACTTCATCACCACCTGTGTTCTTTTGTAGCCTGTCCTGTCCCAGATGCTGCTTTCCACTCAGAGGAGTGATAGGGAAAGGGAGCAGAGTAGGGAGAACTTCAATCTCCAGCCTTGTCTTCCTACCTTCAAGGAGCCTGACTCCCATGAGATGCCAAAGGTTTGGGGGAACATTCAACGCTGTCGGTGAGTTTGAGCAGCTGAAGGCAAACCATCGACCGTTGAGTGGACCCTGCAATCTTAAACTACCACCTGATGCCTGCCAGGGAGCCCAGGCCTGATGACCCAAGTGTCTAGAATCACTGACAAAGTACAGGGTTCTCCTCTTATACCATTGGCTATATATTTGTCTCAGTTTTGACCTTTAAGCCCTCAAGAGTCATCTGTCTATGGCAGTCTACACTACCGTCTTATCTGGATGAATTCAGGCAGTCTCTAGACTTGGGCCCTCCTTCCCAACCTAGGTCATACTGCCCACCTAAACCAAAGGTCACAATCAACATTCATTGCTGTCGGTGGGTTGTAAGATGTGAGGAAAAACTCACCGATGGATGAATGTCACTGTGGCTGGGCCAGACCTGGACCTGGAGAGAAGGGTTGGACGTTGCAGGAGGAAGAAGAAAGGGCAGCAACAAACCATCGCAGATCCATTGGGTCAAGGAGACCAAAAAGCAAAATGGCTTCCTGGGCTGAAAGTGAGTCGGGCCAACTCCTAGCCTTGGGCCCACTGTTAAATTTATAATGTTGTGACTTGGCAAGCTTCCTCAACTATTAAATGTGGAGAGAAATCTTTCTTCTGTTTCTCTAGTTGGATGTCATTATTTTATGAGAAAATAGATATGTAAAGCCTTTGACTGGTATAATGAAGGGAATGTAGACACAAAATGCAGCACCAGCAATGGAAGGAAGTCTGGGTTTACAGTCAGAACCTGAATTCAGATCATAACTGTTACTTTCTAGTCCCTTAGTTAACAAACATTTATTAAAGTACAGGGCTAAATTATGGATATGAAGGAAGACAAAACTATGGTCCTAGCCCTCTAGGAATTTGAATTGTAATGGGACATTACATACCGACAGCTACATTATTATTTATTAATTATTATATCTATGTAATGGAACTGGTGGGGAATTTCATGGGGATGGGGATAGGGATGGAGAGCGAGCCAAAAGGCCCCTTGGGAAGGTGGCATTTGTGTCCTGTAGAAGGAAGAAAGATTAGAGATAAGGAGAATTCCAGACTTGGGGAATTAAGGCCCAGGGAAGGTAGGTGAAATTGTGGGAGAAACCATGAAGTGTCAACTATAGTAAATCTGGAAAAGTAGGAAGAAGGTAGGTAGTGAATGTTCACAGTCTAGATCTTCTCCTGTATAATGAGAATCCTTTCTTGTCTATTGACCTCCAGGATATAATCATAATAAAAATAAGTAATACAATTTTGTGTGGATCCCACCCTTCCATTTAGCTAATTCCTGACTGTGCTTATTGAGTCTTATTACACTTCTTTTTGCCTCCAGCTGCTTGCTAATTTATTTGACACCCCTATAGAGGGGACAATTCTCATCACCAAACAAAAGGAATTCTGATTGCTTTGTTGGTCATTAACTACTAATCTTTAGGATGGGAAATTTGTAAGTGTCCCTGAAGCTGAGATTAGAACTCTGGTTTCCTGCCTCTCTAGTTCAGAGGTGGGCAAGAAGAAGAGGAATGCACTGGGAAAGGCCGGAATCTTAAGTTAGCTCCCCAGAGATCCTTGGGAAAAGGGCTCGGACAAAGGCTTGCTAGTTGGGGTCTTGCTCCCTGGCAGTGGGCATAGGTGGGAAGGCCAAGCCTGACAATCAGTAGGCACCAATTCCCATGCAGGCTGGGAGAAAAGATTTTGCTAGCTGTGGGGCTTCCTTTCTTGCTCTGAGGCCCGTGCCCCGGAGAGGAGGAAGGGGAGAGGGGATATCCACTTCCTTCTCCTTCCCTGATCTCTGGCCAGGGGGTAGGGAGGAAGGGCATCCTGCGGACAGTACGATGCCCCCACAAAGCTAAAGAGATTCAATTCCAGGAAGGAAATGGGAGCTTTGCAGGGGCCAAGCTCCGGTTAGATACAGTGTAGCCAAGCCGGAGGCTGCCCACCCACTGGGGGGGAAGGAGGGGAGGAGGCATGAGGGGATGAGCCCAAATGAGATGCTTGTTTCATTTATCAATAGGTCCCACAAATTGAGTTTTCCTCTGCAAAACCTGGAAGCCCTAGCCAGGGAGGGATAGGAAGTGGGATGAGATGGGATGGAATAGTATGGCCAGAAGCAATCACCAGCCTGGAAAAAGGGAAGCAGGTATCCCTAAAAGACAAACCATTGGAGACCAATCAAGATTAAGTCAAAAGAGCACTTCCCTCCCTCTCAAATCAATTCTGAGGTGGTGAAAGGGTAGGGGGAATCACTAAAATTAATGCACAGGGAGCTCATTAACTAATTGAAATTTTAAAGGTGGTCTGGAGGACTGGATACTGGGTCTGATGGCAGAGAAACCTGCATTCTAATCCAGCCTGACACTCGCTGTATGATCCTGAGCAAATCATGTAACCTGTTTGCCTCAGTTTCCTCATCTGCAAAATGGGGATAATATTACCTACCTCCCAGAGTTGTTGTGAGATGGTCTATGTAAAACATTAAACACAATGCCTAACATATAGTAAGCATTATACAAATGTTTACTATTATTACAGACAATGGAGGTAAGGGCAGGTAATGGAGAACAATTTTAAATGAAGTATGTGTCTTGTGGAAAAGTGTCCAGAACTAAGTTACAGAATGAATTCAGGCAAACTAAAGATGGACAGGGATTTTTATTAATTAGCTGCACTGGATGAAGAATTTTCTTTCTACACAAAGCACCAGCACCATCTCCATCCCCAGGAACAAATTACTTTGTATTTACTTTATAGGTATTTACCATTTGCTTATCTGTATGGGGTCCCCATCTGGTCCATACCCCCCATGCCATGACCACTTCTTCAGGACATTAGCTCCTGAAGGTCTTGGACTGTTACATCTCTGTTTTGAGCAAATGGGAGGGGCTTGTTAAACTGTTTATTTACTATATTGTTTGATAAACTGGAAGATTGGGGAGGATGGGAGAATGATGGAGAGAAGGTAGTGTTGTGTTATTTTAATTTACCATTCCCCTCCCCTACCACTTCTCCAGAGAAAATAATCTTTGATTTGAAAAGGACATGACAAAAATGTCCACTAGGAAGTGGAAAGTAGGTATAGCAGAGAATACCTGGCTTCCCTTGCTATCTCCAGGTCCATACAGGCTACACCCCATCGATTTGAAAGATCCTGTAGAATGTGAGAAATGCTAAAGGGTAGTTAAATTTAATAATTAATTTAAAAGTTAATTTTTACAAGTTTTTAAAATTTAACTTTAAATTTTAAATTAAAAAAAGTTTAAAAGTTTGGCATTTATGCCTAGAAAATTTTTTTGAGTATTTATTCAAGGGATGATGAGTGAACATTTAAATTAAATTTAATATTTTACAGTGATATAGTATTTTTGAGGTTAACAAAGCCCTCAGTGGGCACAGAATCTTTAGAATCATTCAACAACTCTGGGAAGGTTATACAGGTAACATCTGTGAGAAAACTGAAGTCCGGAGAAGCAGTGTCTCTGGCAACCCTCTAGCTCCTAAGTGTCAGGCTGGATCCTGCACTTGATTCGAGGCCACCCTTGTCAGTCCAGAAAAGGAACCTTTGGTTACAAAGCCAGCAGGGTTTCACCAAAGACAGTTCATGCCAGACTGCTCGACTTCCTTTTTCTTTTTTGCCAGGGTTACTAGACAGGGAGGATCATCAGGCAAAGTCTATCTCTTAAAGTCTATCTCTTTATCTGTTCTTAAACTGGAGAGATACGGACAGAGACCAGAGAGTTTTGAGAACCACTGATTTTCTCTGACCTTCCTTGTACAGACGAGAAAGCTGAGGTGCAGAACTGGGAAGGGACATCCCCAAGGACATAGCAAGTTAGCCATGGCTACAGCCAGAGCTTGCCCTCATCTCATTCTCACCTACAAGAAGGACTCCCTAGAATAGAGAGGTAAAACAAGCTGGCTGTGTAATCTCCAGCAAAACTTGCTAATGAAGTAGAATCAAATTAAAATGGGATTGGGAAATATTTAACAAAATAAATAAAATTACAACAGACACTATAATAATGTCTAAATCAGTATGGAGCCCCTCTCCCTTTTGTGTACATTTCATTCCTAGCTCCATTTCCATTTGAGTGACCACTCCAGTACTGAGGGATGGCCTTCCCTTTTTGGGGGGTTCCAAGAGCCCTTACAAAACTAAGTGGGCCATTCATCAAATGCAGCATTTTTAAGTGTCTCCAAAAAGCTGAGCATTGTGCAAGGCTAGAGATACAAAGACACCTGTGCCCTTTGGGGAGACAATATGTATGCATGTAGGAAAACACCAAATAGATACAAAATAATACAGGGGATTCTAGGAGGGAGGGCACTAGCAGTGCAGGGATCAGCCCAGGCCCTGCAGGGTTAAAAACAGTTTTGAAGGAGCTGAGAGATTCCTAGAAATGAAAGTGAAGAGGGGAACCCTTTCCACACAAGGCAGAAGACCAGTGCAAAGGAGATGGGAGATGGACTGCTGTGGGGACAAAGCTCAGACCCACTGAAAAGGGAAGTGATGTTGAACAAGGCCAGAGACATGGGCCAGGGGTCTGAAGGGCTGTAAAAGGCCTCTGTAAGTTGATCCTGAAGGTAATAGGGAGCCACTGGAGTTTAAGGAGAGTTACCTGGTCAGAAGATCACTCTGAGAATAGTATGAAGGACCTATTGGAGGGGGACAGGGAAAGCAATAGTCTAGGCCAGAGGAAATCAGGCAAAGTGCTGTGTCTGTACAGAGAGATCTCCTTCCAGCCTCTCCAGTATTTTACAGAGAGATACAGACTGAGTCTCAAAGAAGGGAGTGGTTGTTCCTTTCAATCCTGTCTGACTCTTGGTGACCCCCATTTGGGGTTTGCTTGGCAAAGCTCCTCGGAGTGATTTGCCATTTCTTTCTCCAGATTGACCCCATTTTTACAAATGAAACAAACAGGGCTAGATGGCTTGCTTTGGGGGACCCAGCTAGTTAGTGTCTGAGGCCATACTTGAACTCAGGTCTTCCTGAGCTCTAACCACTGCACTAGTGGGCTGCCCTTGCCCCAAGTCTGGGATGACAGAGCCAGGGCCCGACTCTACTGCTTTTGGGAGCCTGGGTGACCGCTAAACGGGAGGGTTTGGGGGAGAGACTGGCTCAGCAGAGTTTTGCTTCTAGGACTAGGAAAGTCACAGGCAGCCCAGGAGGCACTGAGGCACAGAGTGTTCCTTCAAGCCAGGGGAGAACTACAGAGTAGCAGAGTGTGGGGATGGGGGTGGGGGGTGGGGCAAGGTGGGTGGTTTCCTTCCTCCTTTCCCCCCATTAAAATGCATACTTGGAGATTTCTTAGCTCTCTAGCCCAGAGCTCTACCAGAAGCTATTTGACTGTGGAGCCAAATGGAAGAGATCCCTCCCCCAAGACCTTCTGGAGTGGAGGGAACCTGTAGACTTCAAGTCTCCAAGTGAGGCGGGGGCAGAGGGCAGGGGGCTGGGGGAGAGGGTTCTTTGGCTTCTTCCTCTTCTAATTGGCTGCTTGAAGATACTTAAGGCTCCAACTTCTGCCTGGCCCTGATCCTATCATTTTTACCTACTGCCCTGCAATCAGTTGACATGGAGGTCTTCAATCTGTGGAGGGATTATCTGGGACTAGCCAGTGTAGTGGGGGCTCTCCGGGAGGAAAAGCTAGAGCCACAGGTGGCAGGGACAGAGCCAGGCCCAGACCCCGGACCCAGTCTGAGGCAGGACCTCCTGCCCCCCAGGGACTCCCTCTGCACCTTTTGCAAGCACAATGGAGAGTCTCGAAACATCTACTTGTCCCATACGCTGAAGGACGAGGAAGGCCGGGTGGTGTGCCCCATCCTGAGAAAATACGTGTGCCCACAGTGCAGAGCCACCCAAGACAATGCCCACACCAAGCGCTTCTGCCCACTCACCAGCAAGGGCTACATGTCTGTGTATAGCTACACGGCCCGCAATTCAGCTGGCAAACGGGCCACCCTGCAGTGGCCATCGGATGAGTCCAACCCAGCCAAGACCAGGACCAAGAGGCTTCCGGCAATGCCCGAAGGAAAAGCTCCCAGCCGGGCTCTGGAGGAAAGCAGCGCTGGCAGTGGCACAGGTAAGAGCTGGGAGCAGGCCGGAGAGACTGGCAGGACTCCCACTGGCTTCCCAGGGGCTACAAGGCTTCCCCCCTGGCTCTGGCAAGAGACTGATTTCTACTAGACGGAAGGGGAGAAAAAACTTCCACCAGTCAGGGCCATGCAATAAGGCAGTGATGTAGTAGTAACTGAGTGCCTCCTTTTAAAGGAGTGCTCTCCTTGCCACTTATCCTCTATAACTGATTGCCGGTAACCCAGGATTTGCTAGCCCACTACCCCAAGCCAGAAATGTCTGCCCTCTCTCCCCCTGCTTTCTTGGGGAGTCTTTGTATTCACTCATTCATTCAAGAAATTTATTTCTGGAGATGGGTTGTTGGGGATTGCATTCCTGTGCAGATTTTAAAATAGCTCCCAAATCTAGGAATTTGGGGCTTCTGAAGCATTTTCCTCAGTACAACTAAGTAGTGTTATCTCCATTTTAAAAAGTGAGCAAACTAAGTCAAGTGAACTAAAAAGCTGATTTTTCCAGGGCTACAGAACTAGTAAATGATCATTATCAGGTCACCAGTGAGTGACTCCCAATTCCAAAGTCCTTTTCCCCACTGCAGGATGTCCCTAGATAGATGAGGGAAATGACCTCAGGTATAACTGACAAATGAGATCTTTTCTAGTGCCAACCGGGAATGGCCTAGTTCCAGGGCTGGAAATAATGGGCATGGGCACTCAGCCTTTGCTGAAAGAAATCTCCAACTGAAAACTAAATGTGTCTATGAACCAGGCTAGGTGACTAACCCTCATTCTGAGGTACACAGGATCTTAATTACTGAAATGTCAAAATTAAGACCTTTTGTTTTAAGACCAAGAATAATGATGATGATAAAAGCCTGAAAATCAGGAGTCCTGGGTTCCAAGCCCATTCCTGCATTTTCTTGTTGTTTGACCCCAGGATAGTCCTGCTCTAGACGCTTTCATTTCTCACATGTAAAATTGAGGGTGCTCTGAGAGCTTTTCAGCTCTGAACTTGAGCTGAGATTCTGGGCCCCTGAACTAGATTTTTAGTTTTTTGGTATTAGATTTTTTTGTTTGCCTGAAAAATAAAACCTTTGGGCTATAGAAGTGAAAGTATTATTAAGAGCTGTTTGTGTGTGTGTGTTTTAAGGATTGTTTTAACATTTATATAGCAACACATTGTTAACTGGGATTTCCATACAAATGACCTACTTCACAATATATATATATATATATATATATACATATATATACTGGCTACACTCTCCTTTTATTATATGCATTCTTCAATAAGCAAGTTTGTTCTATGACTACTGTGTGCTAAGACTACATTGTGCCTATGATTACAGAATCTGAATGCATTTTGAAACCAGTCTAAATTTTATATAAATATGTACCTGTAGGATTAGGTGCTTTCCTGCTTAGGCATTCTCCTACTGTCCTTATGGTAGGTCTGCAAATTCTTGCCTTTCCACAGAAGGCTATGTATGTAACATGCTTTATTGCTTATGATTCAGCTTAAGTTCTTTGTCTCTAAATTAAGGATGAAATAAGACTCAGGATAAACTATTAGCTTTCCTCCCAAATTTGCTTCTAGTAAGAATTGCCCCTAGGAAAAGGACAGAAATCCCTGACAAATCCTAGTGGGTACTATTACTTTGGAAGTTATTGGCTTGATGTCACAAAATCACTGGACAGCAGAGGGCAATGGAGGAGCAGCCCAAGCTAGAGGTCTCCAGCTTCTGGGATTCTTCCTGCTGGCTCTGAAGTGACCCAGTGAGGAGGGTTATGGGGTTTGTTTATTTTTTCTGGGGGAGAGGGAGTGTTAAATGAGCACCAATATTTCCTGGGAGGTTGTAGGGGTCCTGGATGGTTTGGAAGGCTTGGTGGAAGGAGAATAAAAGGGAAGCTGGGAATTTGAACCTACTGTCCTGTTCTACATCCAAAGTAGTGGTTGCATTTAAATGATTTTTTTTGTGTGTTGCTTTCCCCCCTGCCCCTTTTGAATCCAGGTTCAAAAGCCTCCAGAATTGCTTTTCTCACTCCACAACCATGAATTTCAGCTTCTGCCTAAGAGGACCCAGGCACTTGCTTTGCCTAAGCCAACAGATGGAAAGGACAGAAAAACAGGAAGGATTTGTATGGGGCAAAGGAAAGAAGAACAGTACTGGAGGGCACTCCTGGTACCTGGACTCATCTCCTGGATTCTAGTAGCATTCCTAACTCCATAGCCCCTCAATACCAGGTCTGGCACCACAAGCCCACTTCGTGACTCTCCTTGGCCTGGTCCCCATCCCTGGCAGTGACTTGCCTAAGGGACTATTATCTTCATGGTTATAGGCCTGAGAGCTAAGCCCTAGAAGGAGAGTGTGGATAGGCCTGTTGAGTGAAAGTCCTGCCTGAGACATGACCTCTACAATAGACTGTGGGTTCTATTATTCTTCTCCTGTCCTCAGTGACTGGCATGCAGGTTTGATTCCCTAGATCTGGGACAAGGGAATGTTATCTTGCTATAAAGGGTTCTTGTGAATCCTGGAGATGAATGACACTTTCTTACAAGATCCTCAGCTTTCCTTTCCACACCTTTGTTAGGCTTCAAGTCCTTCCACAATGTTATTGATAAACTGCTTCTGAAATAAAGAAAAAAGCCATATTCTACTTTCTTGAGGCCTCTTTTCTTATACTTCTTTCTATCTTGTCTCTAACTGTAGGCCTCTTGGGCAGTTTTCCCTTGGTCTTTGTCCTTACTATGACCTGTAATCCCTTCACTCCTCAAGTCTTTTCCGAGGCCTTCACCCCTACACTGGCTACACTCTTCTCCCCTCCCTATCTTGAACCCATGGTGAACTAACCTGAGCCCATCCCATTTTCTATACTGGAGTCTCTATTCCAATCCTTGACGATGGCCTGATCAAACCCTGTCCTTGGATAACTCCCACCATCACATGCTGCTCAACAGATTCCATGATACTACCTAACCACAGCAAGGCAATCCTTTGAGACCACCTTAATTCATCCGGCTCACCCCACTATTTCAATCTGTCCTTAAGCCTCCTATGATACTCATTCTCCCGATGTCAGCTAAGGACTTTGCCTCATATTTCACAGAAACAAAATGAGCACATTCATTGAGAACTTTCTCTTCTCCTTTCCAATTATTTGGATGTCTCCCCTCATTTTCTCCTTCACCTATTTGTTTCACCTGAAGTGTGCCTTCTTGGCAAGGCTAATCCCTCTAAATATCCTATTCCATCCTGGTTCCTCCAGCACATTGCTCCTTCTGTTATCTCCATACTCTCACTGATTTTTCAGACTCCTAGGCTGTTGGCTGCTTCCTCCTGCCTACAAACACATCCATGTCTCCTCCATGCTTAAAGTCCTTAACTGAACTGATCGTCCCCATTTACATTAAACTCCTCAGGAAAGTCTGGTTGCCTCCAAAGTTACAAAGGATCTCTTCATTGCCAGATCTATAGTATTTTCTTAATCCTCATCCCTCTTGACCTCTGTAAAACCTTTTAAACTGTCAGTCACCTTCCTTTCCTCTCTTCTAAGTTCCTCCTTCCTGATACTTTTCCTTATCTGACTATTTCTTCTCAGTCTCCTTTGTGTTACCAGTACCAGTGGGTTCTCCCAAGGGTCTATGCTGAGCCCTCTTTTCCCTTTATACCAGGGTTTCTTAAGAGAGGGTCTTTTATTTTGTTTGTTTGGTTTGTAAATATGCAAAGGTAGTTTTCAGTGGTCACCTTTGCTTGCAAAACCTTGTGTTCCAAATTTGTTTCTCCCTCCTTTCCCCCTCACTCTCTCCCCTAGACAGTAAGTAATCCAATATATGTTAAACATGTGCAATTCTTCTGTATATATTTCCACAATTACCATGCTGCACAAGGAAAATCAGATCAAAAAAAAGGAAAAAATGAGAAAGCAAGCAAAAAGTAAGCAAACAGTGAAAATACTATGTTGTAATACACATTCAGTCCCCATATTCAGTTCTCTTTCTGGATACAGATGGCTCAATCACAAGGCTATTAGAATTGATATGAATCAACTCATTGTTTAAAAAGAGCTATTAATAGACATGTTTTTTTGGAAAAATGATCAATTTTAACATAATTGTTTTCTTTTATAATCCTATGGGGTTTTTTATTATATATTTTAAGAAGTTCTGATGAGTCCAGTCTACCAAAGAGGTCCACAATCCACTGTATTGTTTGGTGACCTCAGTACCCACAGGTCCATCTGCACACCTACCCCTAGCTCTCCTGAGTCTCCAGATCTGTATAATCCAGTGCATCTCAGACATCTTGAAATGGATGTCTGGCAGACATTTTCAATTTAATGTGTCCTAAGGAGAACTCATTTTATTTTCCTCTAATAGGCCACTAGGTGGCACAGTGGAGAGGGGACTGGGCCTGGAATCAAGAGGCCCAGAGTTCAAATGTGACCTCTGACACTTGCTAGCTGTGTGACACTGGGGCAGGCACACAACCCATTTTACCTTGATTTCTGCATCTAGAGATGGAAATGGCCAACCACTCCTGTGTCTATAAAATTAGAAAATCCCAATTGAAATCTGAACAATAGTATTTTCCTTTAACCCTTTCCCTCTTTCAAACTTTCTTTTTCCTATTTCTGTGGAGGGACAGCATCCATCTATCACCCAAGGTGGCAACTTTGGCATCATTCTTCACTTACTCACGCTGATCCCATGTATAATCTGTTGTCATGTCTTATCTTTCTGCCTTCATAACATCCCTCATCTGCTCTCCTTTATACAGTACCACTCTGGTGCAGACCCTCATTGCCTTACACCCAGACCCAGCAGTAGGCCTCACAAGTCACCACTTCTGTTTAATTTAACATACTAAATGTGTGTTAGGTTCTGGGGACAAGAAAACGCGTTTCTTGTCTTCCAAGGGAGAAGGAACAATGTGTATATAGACAAAAAATATTTGGGGAAGGGAGTTCTTCTGGGAAGTGGTGATTGGTCTAAGCCCCAAGGGAAGTAAAGTGCCCACAGGAAGACATGCTTTGCTTTCAAAAAATAGGAAAATGGAAGGAGATGCAGGATTAAGGAAAAGCATATTTCCTCTAGGGCATAGCAGAAAGATGCATGATTTTGGACAAATAGTCCCTATTTGGGCCTCACTTTTCTGTCAAAAGAAATTGAACTGGCTGTTATTTAGAGTCATTTCTAACTATTAGATCCAAATGAGGCCTCCAAATGAGATGGTGTTAAGTAATAAAAAATAAGGACAGTTTGTGATCAGGTGATTTTGAATCTTGACATCATATTTTGGGAGCTGGAGGGCTGGGATTTTTTTCCCTGGCTGCCAAGGACCTAAGCAAGGAATACCTGAGAAAGAGGATGTGTATGGGGGGTGAGGGGGAGAAATGTACGTGTGTGTGTGTGCGCATACATACACACAAACGTGCCCACATATAGCTCAGCTAGGGAACAGGGCATCTACTGGAATCTACTGTGCTACAAGATGTCCTTTGTGATGTCACACATAGGGACATCACAAGACATGCTGTTTTCTGCTAGGGCAGTTCGGAGGGTATTGTCATCTATTGTTGTCAGATCAAATGGAACTTCTCCATAAAGGAAGCAGTCTGTCAGTTCACCAGCCACAAGAAGACTGGCATTTTAAAGTGTCTTTTGTTTTAACTTTTCGGTGGGAATGGAGATCTTTGTCCTTATCAGTAATAAAAATCATTCTATACTATTTAGATCTGGTCATATCAGTCCCGCTCAGAAATGTAGCAGCCCCTATTGCTTACCCCTATTGCTTTCCAGTTCTAATCCAGCGGCGCCTCTAAGATCTTCCATGACATGGTACTGCACTATTATTTTTGCTATGTTTCAATACTGCCCTCTAAGCACTAGACTGCTCCCTGTCCTTGAATATGCCCTACAATTTGCATCTGTTCCTCTACCTGGAATAACTTCACCTACTGAATTCCTATCCATTCTTTAAAGGAAAGAAAGGAAGGGGAAAAAAGGAAGAAATAATATAACTTTTAAATAAGGACCCTAAAAAATGACAGTTTACACTTATATAATGCTTTCAACATTATGAAGACCTTTTATATTTCATCACATTTGATCGTCATAACTCTTAGGCTGGTCTGGCAAATACTATTATGGTCATTTTATGGATGAGAAAACTGAGGTTCAGAGAAGTTATGGTACTTTGCTAAAGGGTACACATTTAGTAATACCAAAAGTAGAACTAGGTCCTACTAGTCTAGTAGGACTAGAATTTGTGTCTTCTAACTGCAAAACAACTCCTTTCAACATTAGCATAATACTCCCCCAGAAAAATCAATAGTTGGGGATTAATTTATCCCAGGACTTAACATTTCCTAATAAGTTTTATAAGAAACTCTGAGAAGAAAGTTCTTGCCTCCACAGTCCCTGGCATCAAATGGTTCAGTTTCAGACATTGATATGTCTATTATGATTTTATTAGTGGGAATAACATGAAAGAGGCATGACCATATACTTTGCTGTTACATTCTAAGCACATGGGATTTTTCCATCTGACTTGCATCTAAAATTTCTGTATGTATTGTTTCTCCAGTGTTATTTCAAACCCTGATTCCTTAGAATGATCTTGCTTTTCTGCATCTTTCATGCTGAGTATTATAATACTAACTAATACTTATAATAGTAAGCACTTAATACATACTGCCTTTTTCTTGTTGGAGGCAATTGGGAATAAGTGACTTGCTCAGAGTGACACAACTAGCAAGTGTCAAAGCCCTATTTTCAACTCAAGTCATCCTGACTGCAGGGCCAGTGCTCTATCCACTGTGCCACCTAACTACCCCAGTGTGCTTTTTCACTGGTTCATCCAAGGTAACTGAGAATTCTTACTAATTCTTAAAAACCCAACTTAAACATCATATTCTTGTTAGGAGTGACTGTCTCCTTGTTCCACTTCATAAAATACTGTTTCACACCTCTCAAAAACAATTAGCTCAGAGGCAACTAGGTGGTTCAGTAGATAGAGAGCACTGGCCTGGAATCAGGGGGATCCAAGTTCAAAATAAGGCCACCTCAATACTTGACACTTACTAGCTATGTGACCCTAGCTAAGTTGCTCAATCCTGATCGTTTCAGCCCTCCCCCCCCCAAAAAAAATTTAGCCTGATTGAGCATTAGTTAAGAATCTTAGCCCCATCCTTGATTGTGAAATCCAAAAGGACAAAGATTAGATAACCATAAATTTAATGTTAATCATGTATACTTTCCAAAACACAGTGTGCTCTACATTAGGGGACCTATGGGTCATTTCTTTTTACTATTCTGGTAACTATTTCTTAATCATTGGCTTTCTTTGTAATCCTATGTACTTCATGGCATTTCAAAACACTCTGAGAAGGGGTCTTTCAAATAAGCCTATAGTGGTGTAGAGGGGATTCAACCCTTTGAATACCCTACAGTTTGAGCAAAGTGTCTTGCTCACAGTAGGAATGAGAATATGGTACCTGAGGGGTTGAGGTTAAGAAGTAGTGGAAAATAAGGGTAGTTTGTGATCAGATAATAGTGAATTTTGATTGATACTATTTGGAAAGTTAAACAGCTGGGATTTTTTTTCTTGGATCTGCCGAGGGCTATTTTATGTCTCATCTGTTTGCTGTCTCTGAAAAAGGAAAAGGTTTCATATATCTCAGCTGTCATCTTTCCCTATCTTTTTTGAAGACTGGGCATGGGAGAGGGATCTTTGGAAAATGCAGCTGGTAAACTCTCTCACTTGACAACAGATAGGGATGGTGAAGTTGAGAGAGGTTAATTTAGTATCCTATTTGGTAAGCTCCCAGGGAAGGCTGGGGATGCTACCCTAATTTGATATTACTGGCTATGCCATATTCTTCTCCTCAAGCATCAGAGTCATTTTGGGTGGCCTATCTCACCTATTCTTGACTACCAGCCTGCACTTTTCCAACAATGGATTCATATCCTAGCAAGTCTCCTGCCCCCTAATATTTCTTTTCCTCTACTCTTCTTCCTTTAAGTGGGATCAGAACCTACTGCAAGGAAAAAAGCTGGTGAACAAGGAATCTGTTTGCCATCTCTTCTCAGGTCAGATGACTCTTAAAGGAATCAGTCAATAACACTTAAGTATTAAGTGGGTAATGTTGGCACAAACAATGCAGGATGTGGAAGAAGATCCAAGAAACAGAAGATCCTTGCCAGTCTTTGGGGCAGACATAAAATATCTATACTCAAGAGAGGACCTAATTTTAGAACACTTAAAAAGAAACACTGAAGAGAATATGAATTCATATTGGAATAAACAGAGGTAGACTCAAAGACCTTCAGAGAAAGAAGCTGTAAATGTTATCTAATTCAAGCCTTCAGTATACAGTAGAAAAATTGAGAACCCTGAAGATTAACTGAACTGCCCAGCTAGAAAAAAAGGGGAATTTATGGACTCTTGATGTTTCTTATTATCTCAAAAAGAAATAAAGTGTGAAGGGACTGTAAGAGGTAAGAATAAATCAGAGACTACTTCCAAGTGCTGTTCTCTATGATACACAGAGTAAACTAAGTTAGGGGGAATCCCCTTTTCCATCTTCCAGAGTCTCTGAGGTTTCTGGGACCACTGGGAAAAAGATGAACTTGCCTTGGTCCTGTGAATGGAAGGCATTAGCATTAGGTAGCTGGATGAACCTTAAATAATCTGAAAGAAATCCATGATTTTTTACTCCTGCCTTTGGGGATGTTGATTTGATTCACGTGATGTGTCTGAGTGAAACAGAGCTAGATTTGAATGAGATATCAAGATATCAATTCTCTGTTTAATCAGGAAGTCAATACATTTATGGGAGATAAAACATTCTATTAAATGTGAAATAACCTCTAGCTTTAAAGTAGTTACTGGTCTATGGAAGAGATGAATATGAGTGTGAATATCCACAGAACAAGAAAATGAAACAATAGGGAAGCAGGAATCTTCTGTGCCACTAATTCTAGCTATCACTCTATAGGGACAAGCTTGCTTCTAAGTAAGAGAGAGGTCATCCCTTATGAGCCCAGTCAGGCCTCCTACTCTTATTCTTTTCTCCAGTCTCAGAAAAGGTGACTCTCCTTTTGAAAGTGAACCCTTTGCTTTGTATCTTTGATCTCATCAACCTCCATCACTTCCATAAACATGCTCCTTCAATCATCTCTTCTTTTTCATGAATTTTCATTCCTTCCCTCTCCTGCAGCAAAATTAGAGTAGCTAACAGCTATTGATTTGTCTAAAAAGGTGAAAGAGTCAACAAGAAAAATTCTATTCTGACTTTTATTCTCACCAACAGGAACAAACCAGAAGTTGGGCTGGAAACAATGGAACTCTCAGGAGAAAATGAGCATACTTGGTTTGTTTGTGATAGGGAAGGTGAGAAAAGATGTCTGACAGAGTTTGATAATTCTGTTCACCCTAGATTTTAAGAGCATATTTTTAAAAGCTTCAAAGCAAAGGTAAGTAGGATCACATAAAGTTGGCCAAGAAGAAATAGAACTCTCAAGAATGAAATTGTAGCAGCACAAAGAGCACAAAAATTTTGACAATAAGGAAAAACAAGTTGTGTGAATAGATTGATGTGGTCCACAGAGAAATGACCAACTATACAAGGGTTTTTATTTTTAGCTTGGGATAAGAGCCCTGCCCAGGGTGGGTAGAATAATAGAGAGTTGCTCAATTCTTAATTTTACTTTTGTTTTCTTTGCCAAGGAAAATAACCTTTGAACTAGAAAAGGCAGAACCAAAAATGATTAACAGGGATTTGATAACTCAAGATCAATAAGAGTACAGTAAGAGAGCACTGACTTGGCCTTGATAAAGCCGTTACCTGGGCCAAATGAAGATATACTTAGGGAC
Organism: Myrmecobius fasciatus; assembly: GCA_023553655.1. NCBI lineage: Eukaryota > Metazoa > Chordata > Mammalia > Dasyuromorphia > Myrmecobiidae > Myrmecobius > Myrmecobius fasciatus. Next base: position 37,632 of record JAJPUD010012127.1, read on the forward strand.
AGAAAGAACTAGTAGGTATGATTTCTTTTCTTTTCTTTCTTTCTTTTCTTTTTTTTTTTTTTGCTTTTTGCTGAGGCAATTGAGGTGAAGTGACTTGCCTAGGGTCACACAGCTAGCGAATGATAAGTGTCTGAGATCAAATTTGAACTCAGGTCCTCCTGATTTCAGGGCTGGTGCTCTATCTATCCCCTTTGCCACCTAGCTGCCCTGTAGGTATGATTTCTGAGCCAGTGTCATGCATATTCCAAATATCTGGGTGAATGGTAAGGTATTTCAGGTCTTGAAAGATCAAATATTCTGCTTTTTTTTTAAGAGGAGAGAATGAAATTCAGAAAACTGAAGACAGTAATCTTGACATTAATTCTTGGGAAAATTTGAAAAGGCATCATTAAAGAAATGGTTAGTGAGCTAAGAAATCAATGATTGAAGAGAATGACTTCATCAAGAATAGATCTTGCCAGACCTTTCTGGACTCCATAAAAACGTTTTCCATAGAATTATAGTTTCTTAGATTGTAGCAATGGTTGACTAACTTTCTCAAGCTCTTATTATGGAGAAAATGGAAAAATATGGACTAGGTACTAGTATAATGAGGTGAATTTGGAACTGGATGAATGGTCAGACCCAAAAGGTGACTTCTATTCAATTTTAAAAGTTTCTAATGAAGTGTTCCAGGGATCTGTGCTTGGCTCTATGCTACTGAACATTTTTATTAATGACTTGGATCTTAAAGATACGGATGCCACCATTATCTAATTTGTAGATGACATAAAGCTAGGAGACCGTTAGCAATTTAATTGAAAAAGCCCCATCTTCTAGTCTAATAAGATTACATTTGATAAGGATGATTGTGGGTGGTACAATGGACAGAATATTGGGCCTTGAGTTAAGAAGACCTGAGTTCCAATCTGGCCTCAGACACACAGGGCAATTTATTTAACCTCTGTTTGCTTCATTTTTAACATCTGTAAAATGAGGATAAAAATAGCACTTACCTCCTAGGGTTATTGGTGAGGATCAAAAAAGATAACTATATTTAGCATAATGCCAGGCACATAGTAAGTGCTATGTAAAAGTTAGCTATTATTACTATTATGATGATGATGTAAAAGTTTTAAATTGGGTTCAAGAAGTCAGCCATGCAAGTATAAGATGGGGACATTGTAGTTGGAAAGCATGTAGAAGATCTGCAGTTTTGTGGATTACTCACTCAATGTGAGTCAACAGAGTGAAAGAGCAGCCAAAAAAGCTTAAGATACGTGGGTGGGCTGTATCTTGACAAAATTCCCAGGAATGAGTAGGTGACAGGCCCGCCCTACTTGGCCCCATTCAGATACTATTTCAGTTCTGGGCAGAACATTTTATTAAGGACATTGATAAGTTGGAGAGAACCTGTAGAAAGCAACCAGAATAATGAAGGACTAACAGGACAGACCAAATAAGGATAGGTTAGAGGAGCTGGAGATGGGACAGTTCTATCTTCAAGTCCTTGAAGGGCTGCCATGTAGAGAAGGGCTCGGACACGCGTTCTCTTTTGCCCCAAGAAGAGGACTAGAAGAATGGGTGGCAGTTGAGAAGAAGAGCATTTAGGCTCAATTTCAGGCGACACTTCTTCATGAACAGAGCAAAGCAGAATGGGCTGCTGCCTGACAGCCAGAGGATCATCCCTCACTGATTAGGCTTTTGTTACCATGGTGAGTGTTCTTTGTCAGATAGAGGTAGTACTTTATGGCTGCTGAGGTGCCTTTCAGCTCTAAATCCTTACTGTTCTTACAGTAGGCTCCTTCCCTCAGCCTACTGATTTTCTTGGCTTCGTTTGGTTCTCAACTTAAATCCTATCTTCTACAAGAAAAAGCCCTTCTTTGTCTCTCTTAGAGTTAGTGCCTTTTCTCTACTGATTTGTCATCTTAATTTGTATAGAGCATGTTGGATGGTATTGGTGTGCTGTGGTCTACAGGGTCACAAAGAGTAAGACATAACTAAACAAGACCTCTTCTCTTGTCTCTCTATTCAACCTCTTCCTTGACAGTCTTAGTTATTCTCATCATTTTAATATCATCTGTAGGCAGACAATTCCCTCAATTTTTGATCTCATCCCAGATCTTCAGCCCTGTATTTCCAATTGCTGGATTTCTCAACTTGAATCACAAGAGTTGGAAAGGATTTCAGACCCATACTTGAACAAGCAGCCTCTTTATAATATACTTGACCAATAATCATACAATCTTTGCTTAAGTCCTAGAGTGAAGTGGAACCCATGCCTTCCCAAGGTAACCCATTAGATTTTTTGGATAGCTATGATTTGAGAAAAGTTTCTCCTTATTTTCAGTTTCTTTTTAACCTCTCACTGTTTCAATACTGTTCTCTGCGCCAGCCCTATACATTTTCTGGATTCTCTGCTTAGCATTTTTTGCTCTGTCTAGTTTCAGTTCAACAGAATAAGATGCCCCATCATCATACAAATGATTCTAGCCTTGACAGACATTGCCTCCTGGGTCTCCTTTTCCCTCTGATTGGAGGGTTAGAAGGAAAGCACCAAACTACTAGACTTTCAGCTCCCTCCACTTGTTATCTGCTGTTCACTCTGGTTTTTACTCTATGGAACAAGATGTCCCCAATACTCTCCCCTTTCTTTCCCTTTTCTTGGAACTTTTTGTGTATTATTTTCCACCATTAAATTGTAAACTTCAAGGCAGGGAACTCTTTCTTTTAATTAATAGTATCCGTGCTGCTTAGCGTATAATAGTGCTTAATAAATGTTTACTGGATTTATTGGACTGGATTTTCTATATGATAATCATTAAAATATCTGAAGACAACTATCAAGTCCACCCAAAGCCATCTCTTTTCCAGGCTAATCATCCCCAGCATAGTGTCTTTAGCCTATCCTCATATCTCTTATGGAAATCCTTCCCCACCCTGGTCACTTTCTAATTTATCAATTCAGTTCAACATTTATTGAATGCTTACTAAATAATGATAGAAAATATGGAGAAAATGTACAAATTTGAAGTCGGAGGATTTAGGTTTAAGTCCCAGTTATACTACTTATTAATCAATCAAGAAACATTAAGCTCCTACTACGTGCCAGCCATGTCTTCCCCATCCTGTACTTATTAGATTTTTTTAAATCCAAATGTAAGGTTTTATATTTATTCCTTTTAAATTTTATATTTATTAGATTTAACCAAATATGCAAGTCTGTCTAAATTTCCTTGGATATTGACTTTGTCATCCATCACGTTAGCCGTCCTTCTTAGCTTTGTGTCATCTGCAAATTTAATAAACATGTATCTGTCCAAATTTATGAACAAAATGTTACAGCACAGGGCCAAGGACAGATCCCTTATAGATCATCCAAGCTGACATGGCGTCATTGATGACTACTCTTAGGAGTCAGACATTCAACAAATTCCACATTAATGTAACTATACTATTGTTTAGCATATAGCACAGCATGTTGCCCACAAAAGAATGCATGAAAGATTCTGCTAAATATTTTGCTAAACTATAGGTAGACCATTTTCCATAGCATTCCCCCAGTTCTATCAATCTAATAACCCTGTCAGAAAAGGAGATGAGGTTATTCTAGCACAATTTGTTCTGGATGAAGCCATATTAGCTCTCTGTGATATCTATATCTACACACACACCCCCACACTCTACCCATACACACAGACATACATAGGTGCATCTTTGTGATATATATATATATATATATACACCTGGGATATCTTTTTGTATATCCAACATTTGAGTACACTGCTTTGCATATAGTAGACATTTAATAAATTTAAGTGACTTGTGGGATGATGTATGGAAATTCCCAATCTTCCTTTGTGACCCATCAGTTTTCCATTTCTTGGGGATTTTGTGAGTACTTAATACAAGAAATGAATTAAACATCCTGCCCCAAAGGGTGAGGAAGAAAGAGGTCAATGCAGATAATATTATTTAGGTGAGATAATGAATCATTAGCAAACAGAAATATTTGAATTATAAGTCATAAGTTACTTAAAGATTCTCATTTATTAATGTTGTTTTAAGGGAGAACTATATGGAAATCAAGGGATGGGCAAAGATCTAAAAAACAAAGAGTGCCTTTTCCTTTTCCAGGAAAGATACAAATACTGAACCTTCAATAAATTCAACCAAATGACCTGAAATTTGCAAATCAAGATAAACATCTTGTATTCTCACTGGGCCCTTGGGTTTATTCCCAAGACCACTGGGACTCCCTCCATCTGCAAAAAAGTAGAACAAGCCTTCCCATTAAGAGACATCAGTTGGACTTGAATGGCCTGGGCTTTCACTCCAGAAACTAATAATGTTATTTGGCTCATGCCACAAATTACAACCAAAACTTCCTTTATAAATGAGAAAAGCTATAGAGAAGAACTCCTGGATGAGGCCAAGAATCTCTCATCTCTTTACAATTTTAGTTTGTTTTCATCTTGTATAGCAACAATAACTTTTAGTTTCTCAAGAAAGCATTAAGGCCCCACTCTTAGTAGCTGAAGAGACTAATCCAGAGATATTCTGATGCCCCTAAAGGCCTGTCTTATAACGTAGATCTTGGAGAAGAAAATAATTTGAGAATGGTCCCAGAAAGCTATTCTCAGGCTCCACTGTTCTGTTTTGTTTTTACCAAAGGCTGTTAAGAGGCTTTTAAAAATGTTAGAGAGAGAGAGAAGGAGGGGGAGAGAGAACAGTTGCTTCAGATGATCTAATTTAAACGCTCTACTTTGCAAGACTTTCTAATACCTGAAAGGAAAAACAAAAACAAAAACATATAAACCTTGAAGAAACTCTGAGGTCTGAGCCATCTGAATTGTTTTTCTCAAATGGTCTTGCAGGTTTACTTTTCTTTCCATTTTTTCACAGCATGGGAGCAATATGCCATTCCATTTGGGGGATAGGGAAACTGGTAGTTGGGCAGCTTCCCAGCTGTTTTTCCCTTTCGGTTCTTTAGGCGTCTGAAAGACTCCAGATCCCTGTGAGTGCTCATGATCAGTCGGCTGAAAAAAAAAAAGGGAGAAACTGAATATGAGTTATTATCACCTATGCTGTCATCTCCATGGGCAGTTAGGTGATGCAAGTTGGATGTAGTTAGGGAGAACTGAGTTCAATCTTACCTGGGATGCTTTCTAAGCTGTGTGACCTTAGGCAAGTCACCTAACTTCTCAGTATCACTTTCCTCAATTGTAAAATGGGAACAATAATATTCCCTACTTCACAAGATTGTTGTAAGGATCAAATGAAATAAACACATGTAAAACACTCTATAAACCTGGAAGTGCTATATTAAAATTAGTTATTTTTATTAATAAGCCAGAACAACACATCTATCAAAGTTTAAAAAAAAAAGAACCCAACAACAAAACCCCTCTCTATAGCTCCCAAACTGTGTTTCTTCTAAATCTTTCCAAGAACATGATGAACTGAAAAAGGAATACAATACAAAATAGGAGATAAGTGATGAGGTCAAGGCAATCTCTCCCCAAACTGGACTTGGCTAAATAATGAAGAGGAAGCCATCAGACCACACAAGAGAACAGGAGATACCCATGATTCCCCTTATCTCTAAACAAAATTTTTCCATCAGAATGGTTTAGGAGAAAAAGCACTAGACTAACAGTCAGGAGAACTGTGTTCAAATCCCAGCTCTAAAACTTAAGAGGAATTGTTTATGGTTCAGTCATGTCCCACTCTTTGTGATCTCATTTGGGATTTTCTAAGCAAGAATACTGGAGACATTTGCCATTTCCTTGTCCTGTTTGACAGATGAGGAAACTGAGGCAAAAATGGTGAAGTGACTTGCCCAGGGTCACAGTTATTGAATGTCTGAGGCCAGATTTGAACCCAGAAAGAGACATGTTCTGACTCCAGGCCCAGCACTCTATGCAGTATGGTGCCCTAGCGGTCTCATTGCTGAAAATCCCATGCAGATTGCTTAATTTTTCCGAGGCTTAGTTTCCTCACCTATAAAACTGACATAAGTATGTTTGTCACACTATCTGCCTCCTAAGGTGGATGGGAAGAAATCAGTTTGTAAAATTAAAGTGCTATAGAAATATAAGTTGCAATTATTATGGTAATCCAAAGAGCCCTGATCTTGGTTCCAAGAAGAGCTGGTTTCAAGTCTTGGCCCAAATGACTGCTGGCAATGTGCCCTGGCAAGGCTCATTACCTCTATGAGTACTAGTTGTCTCATCTGTTTAATGGAGAGAAAAGCCCTGCTCTCCATTTCTCTGAGGGCTGCTGTGAGGAAAGTGTCTAACATTCTATGGCTGTGAGTCATTGTCATCATCATCATTATTATGTTCGTGGGAAATTTCAGGTGTTCCACTAGAGAGCTTCAACCTGCATGTCTGGGCAGGTAAGACACAGGCTTGGTCCTTTGCCGATGGGATTTACCTTGGGATTTTTTTTGGCCTTATTGTTGTTGTCTGTCCTCTGTGACAGAAATGTTTCTTTAATCTTGAGCTCGCCCCTTCCTTCTTCCTTCTACCCTCTTCCCTTAGCCTCCAGACCTCTCACATTCCCATATTTTTAGAGGATACTTTGGTCCCCCTCCCTGATGCAGGAGCCAGTCCTTACTTGAGATTAGAAAGCTCAACAGTCAGGCCACAGATAATAGCTGTTGCGTCTTCTTTTGGGGGGTCACAGATGCCTTCTGCCATCTCATCCCTTAAGGCAAAAAAGAAAGAAAAGAGTTAGAGGAGACTCAAATTGTGTAGCTTCACTCCAATACATTCCATGATAAAACAGATTTGAAGGTCTTCAAGCTAGCCAGGCATTAAGTACTATAAAAATAGCTGTGATTTCAAAATGGACTCCCCTTAAAAATAGGAGAAGGCAGAAGGAACAACTGCTATTGATCCCTGCAGGAGGGGCAGAGGGACTGCTGGATGCATATATACTGACATGATGATGAGGTTCATTGATCAGAGCAAGAAGAGGAGACTGATAGAGGCCAACAGCACAGAAGAAGAGAGATCTACTATCCCGAAAAGCACTGGAGTGGGGCTATTTAGTACAAGAGCAACTTGCTCTCTATCCCTCAAGAATTCCTTAAGGAGTGAATGGAAATGTTGTAAGAGAATAAAATAAATGGTGGTCACACTAGGGATCCAGATCAATTGAGGAAAATTTAATTATGTTTGGAATACTCAGATATTTGAGAACCATAGTATTTTAGACTTTGAAGAAGGAACCTGAGAATTCATCTGATTCAATCCTTTCCTGAGTAGTATATTTCTTATTAGAACTCAATATATTCTAGATAGCTCCAAATATTAATTTTTTCCCAAGCCAAAATTTTTCTGCAACTTTCTCTTATTATTCCTACTTCTGTCCTCTGGGATCCAAGGTATACTTCTTCTGAGAGTTAACATGGTTTAGTGGATGAATTGTTGGATTTAATGTCAAGAAGACTTAAAATCAAATTCTGACAATGGCATTTAGTAGCTGTGTGACCATGGGCAAGTCACATTATTTCCCTGCACCTCAGTTTTTTCATCTGTAAATGGCAATAATAATACCCATAAGTCCTAATTTGCAGTATTGTTATGAGGTTCAAGTTATATGGTGGGTCTAATTAATGTACTTTGTAAACCCAAAAACCTTATATCAATGTTGGTTGTTGGGTTCTTTTCTTTTATATAAAATAAATATATTTTTGGTTAAAAAAAGAAAGAAAAAGAAAACTTTTTATCCATTGTTACTAATTTGACAGCACTGCTTCCAGAGAATAGGTCCAGTTAGAGGGAGGAGATGCATGGGAATGATGAAACTCTAAGTGTGCCAGAAAGAGAAAGAAACCAGGGGAGACTGAGGAATAGGGATGGTGAGGAGAAGCAATAAATGCAACATTCACCTGTCTCATTCTCAAGGGTTTCCTAAAAAGATGAGTTTGGAAGGGAAAAGCAGTATTGAGATGTCACAGCCAATATTATGCTTTGGTGAAAAAGTCAGCCTTAAAACTGGAAAACCTCAAGTTCAAGTCCTACTTAAGACACATATTGAATATATCACCCTGGGCAAGTCATTTCACGGCTTCAAGCTGTAGGTGTCATTCTAAGACCCTCAGTTACAGAGAGGATGCTAACCTATATTGGTAGAGAGAGTTCCCTCTAGTCCAAGACATGTCCCATTTTGGACACACATATATATAACTTCAGACTCCTGGAGGCAGACAGCACGTTTCCCTAATTCATCTCTTCTCCAGGTTAAAGTATCCCCATTATCCTTCAATCTCTCCCTGCACAGCTTCCAATCCTCTCAGAACCTTGCTCACCTATTTTGGATATTCTAGCTGTAAATGTTGTTCCTAGCAGATGGTACCAAGAACATAGTACAAAAGCATTCTGAACCAAACCGAAGACAGCATGACATAATTTCCTTTATTCTGGATGCTATGATTTTATTAATGAAGCCTAAGATCACTTCAGTTCTTTTGACTGCCAAATCATACCACTGTCTCATACTTGCCCGCTGAACTTTTACCATTTATATGAACAACTTTCTAACTGGATCTCTACAATCCTGAATTTACAGAACTGATTTTGTGAATCTAAGTGAAGGATTTTACCAAATTTACTAAGGTGGGGAGATACATGATACATTCTTGAAAGATACATGCAAATAGTTTAAATTAAATTTGGTTTTGATGCTTAAAGGGATAAATTGTAGTTGTCTAAAAGTTTTATCACTTCTCCCCAAAAAGAGTTGATAAATGAAGATGTACTCACTTTCTCTTCTTGGCAGGCCAGGCTTACTATCACATGAACATGCCAGTCTTCCTGCCTCTATTCATGTATCTTTCTTCTCTCTTTCTTCTCACTCTTTTTTCTACTTCTCCAAATTGCATTCAGTTCAAATCTACTTCTAGGATACCATATATCAATATTGTAGCTTACCATCAAGAATCTCACTTCTGCTACTTATTACCTTCTTAACTTTAAGGTAAGTCACTTCTCTGCAAGCCTTAAGTTCCTCCTGCGTATCACTAAGGTCTTTTTTATTTCTAACATCCTATAATCTTATGACAAAAATAGCAAAATAGCGTAGTTGATGATCAAGTAATAAATGAACAGTAAACACCACAACAAATATGGAAAGGAATTTCAGGAGAAGGTTGACCACTTCCTGTCTGGGAAAGTTTCACTTACTTAATAAGATAATAAATTCAGGACTTTAAGAGATTTTGCTTTCAGTTGTTCCTGACTCTTCATGACCCATTTGGCAAAAAAATACTGGAGTGATTTGCCATTTCCTTCTCCAGCTGATGAGGAAACAGAGGCAAACAGGATTGAATGACTTGACCAGAGTCACAAAATTAATAAGTGTCTGAGGTTGGATTTAAATCATGAAGATGATCTTCCCTGATTCCAAGCTCAGTGTTCTATCTACTGTGGCACCAAGGTTCCCTGAAGGGATTTTTGGAAATACCTAATCCAATTCCCTTCTGGTTTATTCATTTGTTGTTTGCCTTTTGTTCTAGAAGGAGACCATGACATCGGGAAGGATTTGTCATGTCTTTCAAGTAAACTGGATTTGAGTGAGGGAGGGCTGTGCCAAGTCACCAGCCTCACTCCTCCAGAGTTATCTGGATCCAGTGCCAAGACATAGATTAGGATGAGATGGCCCCAGAAGCAGTGGGAAACCTTGGCCTTTATAAGCCAGGTTTTCCTTTCCCAGATTTCAGTTTGAATGAGACAATATCTAATCAGTGATTAAGTCTAGGTAAGAAATGAGGCAAAGAATGGCCTCTTTTATCTAGTCAAAAAACCAAACCAAAACCAAACCAGGAAACCAAGAAGAGGGAAGTTAAGTAGCTTTTCTGAGTCATCAAAAGCTAAAAGAGGGGCCAGAATTTGAGCCTGCATCCCCGGTTCCAATCTCTACCCTCTACCATATCACACCATCACTGTCTTTCAGAAGCAAAATGTCTGTTTGCTATGTTAATAATTGTCCAACTCCTAAACAACAGCTTCTCGAAGGAAGCAATTCCATAGCCTGGACCAGTGGTCTCAAAAAGGCTCTCCTGGAAGGCTAGAAGGAATGGGATGCTTTTCATTCTACCACCTACCTCGGCTGTAGCTTGTTATGGGAAGAGGTGCTTTTCCGGGCCATTGGAGCCTTTGATTGAACTTGTTCTTCATCAAGGTGAGGTTTTTTGCCAGGCAAGGATGGAACCAACATGCTCTCCACAGGAGATGCCTAGGAAAAGAGGACACATAAAAAAGATCACTTGTGTAAACAGCAGCTTAAAACCAAACACTGCAGTGAATATTTGGAGAATGGTCATCCAAACAAGCTTTCAAATAGTAGCATTCAGGTATCCATGCCATCTACTCTAACACAACCACAAATTAGGCAAGGGACAATAGCAATGACTATGAAAGAGCAGTGGGAAAGAAGAGGACAATCAAATGGAAAAGAGTGGCCCTGGTGTGAGAACTGAAGCAAAAGGTCCTGGATTTAAATACTAGATTTGTTATTTACAACCTGAATGGTCTTGGACAAGTTATTTAAAGTCTCTGGATCTCAGTTTTCTCATCTGTAAAACGGAATTGTACTAACGATGTCACAGGACCATACAAAGGCAGTGTGGGAGACAGAGATAAAGAGTAGCAGGAAGACGACCAGTGAGTACTTAGCTCCCCCTCCCCTGCCAACTCCTCCAAATGGATCTAAAACTGCACCAGAATGAATCATGATCAGAAAATTTAAAAAAAAAATCCTTTCAGCCTAGGCAGGCATAAGGAAACAGACAGAGAGGTCTGTGTACTCTGGGGTCATAGTCTAGTCCAAAGCATATAACAAATCAAATCAAATAGATCCTAGATCCAGCACAAAGGAGCCTACATTTGTGTATGAAGCAGGAACAAGAGCCATCTGGCACCTCTGTCACCCACCACTGAATTTCAGATCATAGATCCAGGGCAGACTGTGAGAGAACCCATACTCAGAGGCAGCATTCCTGGGTAAGAAGCTGTTGCAGGCCCTAGGCTATATACCAAGCAAGAGGCAAAATCAGAAACAAGCAGCAGATGTATGGCTTGGACCCAATGAGCTAAGCAGAGTCTCAGTTCCAGTTTCTAGTCACGTGAAATCTTCAGGGCACTAACCAGGGCAGGGATCCCAAGCCAAATTGTTGCTCAGATACAAATCTATGTTCAAAAATGGCAGAGCTCAGACCAGAGGACAACAATCAAATTTTGCCCATATCAGATCAATTTGGGAGCACTGAATACTTATAGATCTCCAGCCTGAACTTTCCCTAATATCCTGGAATAATATAACATTCAATACCCTAAGAAAGTAGTAGCAAAAGCAGCCCAGATACTCTTTCCAGAAATACACAGAGCCAGGCCCAAAGTCAGGAAGTAGGCTGAAAGAATGAACAAGCAAAATAAGAATGCCCCATAAATAGTCATTAAAGTAACAGGGATACTTAAGACAAAAAGGCAAAAAGAAAAGATTGACTAAAACATTTATAAGCAGAGCCTCAAAGAAAATAGCTTGGGCTGGTCCTGCTGCTCCTTTGTTAGAGGTATTCACTATGGTTTTATTTCAGGATCTGAGGTAGCTCATTTTGGGAACCCTACAAATTCAGCTAGAATTTCTAAAAGTCATGAAGTAAGAATTTTTAAAAAGTTTTTATCAATAAATGAGAATGTTAAGAGGGGAAAAATGGAAAAGAAATGAACACTATAGAAGAAAGAATTGGAAAGGCAATTATAGCTTGGCACAAGAAGTACTAAACTTTGCCAAACAACAAACTTCCTAGAGCCAAGATGGCGGAGATCAGACAAGAGTCTCTGTAACCTCCTCTAACCTTCCCTCAAACCAACAACATATGAAGCCTCTAGACTGACTTTGAAGCCAAAAAATCCACAATATCTGGAGGACAACACATTTCTAGAAGAAGATACTCTGAAAGAACTTCATTTAAAAAAATTTTTTTATTAATACTTTTTATTTGCAAAACATATGTACGGGTAATTCCTAAACATTAACCCTTACAAAGCTTTCTGTTACAAATTTTTCCCCCTACTCCCCACCCCTCCCCTAGATGGCAGGATATCCACTACATGATAATTATGTTAGAATACTTAAATCGAATATAAGTATAGTTATTGCATCATTTTTTGTGCAGGAGAAATCATATCTACAAGAAAGAATAATCCGATAAAGGAAATACAATGCAAGCAAACATCAATAGAGAACATGAAAATGTTATGTTGTGGTCCACAGTTCACATCCCTCTCTCTGGGTGTATATGGCTCTCTTCACTGAACAATTGGAACTGGTTTGAAGCATTTCATTGTTGAAGAGAGTCATGTTCTGGAAGAACTTCAAAACAGGTCTGTTCTAATTGGGCAGGGGGGTGGTCTGCTGAACCCAGACTGCAGCACAGGGAGACCAGGGCAAGGAGCTGGAGCAGGGAGCTGGAGCAGGGAGCTGGAACAGGGAGCTGGAACAGGAGTCGGAACAGGAGTGGGAGCGCTGTGCTTTTCACACACCTGGGAGTCTTCTGCGGGCCTCTTGGGCCAATCTGTACTGATTGTGGGCAGGTGGTTTGGAGGGTCTGCCTTTTCTGGGGGGTAGATTGTGAACCACTGAACCCCTGATAAGCAATGGACCTAGCTGCCATTACACAGCACCCTAGGGTGATCAATCAATCAGCTGAACTGATCAGCACCTGAAATAATTCAATCAGCAGAACTGCCCCAGGGCAAATTAAAGCAGAACTGCCCAGCACCTGAAATAACTCAATCAGAAGAACTGCCCCAGGGCAAATTAAAGCAGCTGTCCCACCTTTGCCTTGAACAGACCTTATTCCTTTAAAAACAATGAATAAAAAACCAAAAAGAGCTCTCACCATAGACAATTTTTATGGAGAGAGGGAAGAATAGACCTCAAATCCTGAGGCCCCTAAAGGTAAAGCAACTCCAGAAAAAGCCCCAAAGAGGGACATAAACTGAACTCCATGTCACAAGGCTTTCTTTGAAGATTACATAAAGGATCTTAAAAGAGACTTGGAAGAAACATGGAGAAACGAAATGGAAAAAGACTACAAGGAATAAATTGGCCAATTACAAAAGGAGCTAAAAACAGTAACTGAAGAAAATAAGACATTAAAAATTAGAATCGAACAATTGGAAATGAATGACTCATCAAGACTTCAAGAATCAGTCAAACAAAAACAAAAAAAAAAAAGAAAAGATAGAGAAAAACATGAAATATCTCCTAGGAA